>VZTF01004787.1:0-84095 GCA_013397755.1 Cnemophilus loriae | reverse complement strand
TTTTTTTTTTTTGTGATGAGAGAAAAAGAAACTGACCTCTACTGAAGAAATTATCCCTGTGTTTTGTCTTGTTTGACCTGTACAATTAAAGCAGCCTAAGAAGATTCCCCCCGAGCAGGTTCACACTATCCTGTGTGAACACCTCAAACTCCTGCATATGCAGTGTGCTGTGAGTGAGCTGGACACAGTTTAGGTGTGTCAAGGGAACACTGGGTAAGTGTAATTTAAACTAGACCATGAAAATATCCTAAATAACTTTAGAGGCTTTGTAATAACAGATGGGGTTAGCAGAGACTCCTAAATTTCTCTTCCTAATGGGCTATTAGGAACTCAGCAGAGAATATATGTTCAAATGTCCTTGGACTCATGTGGCCATGGATTCTATGAACTTAAAAACCTTTTCTTATTAAGCTTAGTTATCAAAGTTATCAAAAATAATCTAGCCAGCCATCCACAGAAACAGATGAAGGGATTATCAGATATTTTAAGATTCTAGGAAGAATCTTTGAAAACAAAGAAATAGAGCTGATGGTTGACCTTTTGGTGCTGGAGAGCATTTGAAATACATCAATAGATGACTTAGCAAAAGGATTGTATTTGATGTTTCTAAGGTACAAGAAACAGATGGTTTATTTCTCATGTGCAGAGTCCAAGAACCCGAAGTACCAGCAAAAAATTGAAGGCCAGGAGAGTGAAAATGTGACTTGAGCCATCCTTTGTTTCTCTTAGTCAACATTGAAATATGTAAATCTTACCTATGTATGAAGCATAATTTGGAGCAGCCTGAAGGCTGTCTTCAGTCATGTTGGCTGAAAACAGCTCCATGATAGCCATGAGTGCAGGAAATACCATACTGTCACCCAGAGGTTTCTCACATACTCTTTGAGATTCCTTCCAGTAATATTAATTTTCATACTGCTGTATTACAGTGCCTTGCAAAGGTTGCCATCCGTTCATTGAGCTATCTAGGCAGAAGTCATACTAACCTTTAATAAAAAGAAAAATCCTATTAGTTTAAATTTTTTTTTAAAATAAAATTTCCTATTTAAGTAAAGTGTCCTTTTTCCTATCAGTTTTATTGTTGATAAAAAGCATCAGCAGCTGCTGTGTGAAATGGTACAGTATTATTTTTTACGGCTCATTATTTCTGGCATTATCTCAACATACATAAATTTTGATTCTTTACTTCATTACAGACAGGAAATTAGAAACTGGCAGTTATCATTTGTATTAGACCTGCCACTCCAATACTCCTTTTCTTGAAAAACTGGGGGGTTTTATTCTTGAAGATGGGTGAGAACCTTTGTTTAAATTTCAATGTAGGTTTACGCATTGATGGGTCATAGTATTCCTGTCCTTTTTTTTTCCAACCCCATAAAGAACTGCTTTATGGAACTTCTAATTCTTTTCAGAGCAGAAGTGATCCCACCTTATTTTGCACTGCTCAATCAGTTGTTTCTGCTGGCAAAATAGCGAAGTCATCCTAATAGCCCTTTTTGTCACTTACTGTAGTTTGAGTTGCTTGTCTTGATAGTTTCTGTTCATGGTATTGCAAGGGAAACCTTAGTGTGTGATATTAATACTGTCTTGCTAGCATTATAAAGCAAAAACACCTTGACTGATGCAGTCTTCAATTTCATTTCCTGCCACAGTACCAGAAAATTTCAGTCAAGAAGCAAGAATTACAGTTGAGGCTTTTGTATTTGAAGTTTTGCAGGGTATCTTTTAATCTTCTCTTCTCTGGCTACCTGCTAAAGCAATCCTGTGGAGTTCCTCAAAGTGGAAAAACAACTCAAAGTAAATTAAAATATGCTGCAGCACAGAGCAAAGAAAAGGAGGGTACTTTCACAGTCCTATTATATTATCTACTCATTCACTGTTGGAGTTTGTCATAAAGTACTCTACAGCAGGACTTCATCTTCAAAGTCAGTATTTTCATCTTCTTTTCTGGCCAATCTTACATCCTTTTTCTTGCCAGGTTTATTACTTTACAATCCATTTAATGTTCTGTTCTTTTATTCCTACATTGTTTTCCTTTTCTCAGGAGAGTCTGTGGCATAGCACCTCTTACACATGGCCAAGTAGTCTGACTGCCTTTATGAGCGTTCTGGGTTTGGTGCTTAACCTGGTGGTGGGTACCTGCAAACCTTAGGTGGTCAGAGAGGTAAGAGAACTTTACTCTGGTGGTCAGAGAGGTAAGAGAACTTTACGCATCACGATCCCGTTTCCTTGTTATCAACACTGAGGTTTCCTCTTCTTTTCAGATAGGCACTCCATCCCATTTTCCTTGAAAGATAGTGCACGTTTTATGTCTTTTCTTTTCTCAGTGCTATTGCTTGGTTTGTGTACCAATTCCTGTTGCTGGATGCAGGCACTGAGGGCACTTCCATTGTTCAATCAGTGTGGGAAGGAAGTGCTGTGTTATTAGGTGAGAGGTACCTTGCAAGTAATACCTGAGGACATCAATAAGCATTTAATATGTGTCCTAATTACATAATGTATTTGTTGCTGATGAAAAAGACAAGTGACTATTCATTTTAACCGCTCCTTGGGATTAATTTATTCCTAATCCAAGATCTAAAATATCTGTGACTTCTGTATTTTTTTGGTACCATCAAAGTTATTATTGGTTGATGTCTTCAAAGTTTCTTTCTTAAGTGCTACAGGCTGTCTTGTACCCTTCAATCCAGTCCATTTGGTTTTCTTTCACCAAATCTGTTAAGCGGACTGCTATGCAGGTGATGTCTTGTCTCTTACAGTTATCATAATTACCCAAGTTGTTTGCCTTTTTTTGCCTTGGTTCTTGAGAGAGCCTTGAGGTATGTCAGACAGATTCTTTGCTGATGAGCAGTTTGCTGACTGGTCAGTAAGCTGTGGACTGTGCTGTCCAAGAGAATGAAATCACAGGCATAAATAAAGCTGCTGCTTTTCATTTTGTTGTAGTGCTTACTTTTACTTTGCCAAATCAGACGTGTTCATGAGTTCAGTTCTTTCTTTCTCAAGCAATTTGCATGATCCCATGGGGCTATCACCAAGATAAAGCTGTCCACTGAGAGTTTTAAATGCTGAAGGTACCTTGGTTGCAACACTGACAATGTTTACAGGGTTGGTTTCTTGCTACCTTTTGCAAGGACTGTCAACTGGAAGCTTCCTAATTAAAAATAAACAGATTTATCATTTTCCTTGGTTACCAAAGCTCAATTCTTACAGTCGTCAAACAGTAATCAACTGCTTTCCACCCATTTCCCCCCTTTTTTTTTTTATGTGTGTATAATTGATGATGCAGACAGAGATGTTGCATGATTGAGCTGGATCAACTGATAAAGCCTTTATCAGCACAGAGAGACAGTCAGGTATTGTAACTCATCAAGAAGAGAAGTTTGCCTTGTGCTGATGGCTTAAACGCATCTCTGAGCCAGGGGATACCGAGATAGAGGAGCTAGGATTTCACTGGTGAGTGAAACAGATCACATGAGGATTCTGGCACTCTCTGTATGGCATGCTGGAAGCCAGCGTGCCAGCGGTCACTGAATTGATGGTATCAGCTTCAGCTGTGGAAAGTGTCCCAGACTGATACGTGAGTAGGGGGGTGTAGCAGCTCTGGTAGGCAGCAGTGACACTGAAGAGCTTGCTGAACGTCCGAACGCTGCTAGTAGTGACTGTTCATCCTCACTCTTGAGGAACCACAAACAGCAGAACTGAAAATGCCGAAGGATTATAATGTTTTTCAAATGCTAATTGCAGCACTTTGCTGCTTTTATCATCGTAAGTCTATTATCAGAGTCAAGGTAGGTGCTCTTTTTCAACTACAGTGTTCTAGTCAGTAATGCTTTCAGTTTTTGTTTAGAAGTGTTTGTTTTTATACCATGGTTGGGTACAGAGTGTTTCTCTTCTAAAGAACACCTTTACAATTCACTATTGTCTCAGAGAAGTTAAAACAACTTGCAGTTTTATGAGCCGGAAGCTGGCTGTCTTTATGTTTAAGAACTAAGTAAGAGTACCCTGGTTTGGGACTTGCTGAGGAGGATTTTAGCAAATTTTCAGGTTTTCGAAGTTTAACTGATCAGACCGTTTGGTTCCCTAACTTTTTCCACCTATTTAAGGAAAACACAGGCAGTTGTGCTCAGGAGTGCAGGCGTTTTTTAAATACTTCAGACAATTTTGGATTTGTCCTTATATTTTAGATATTTTTTAATTGCAAGATACACAAAATCATATACTCCTAGGAAGGTTTAGGTTGGAAGGAATCTTTAAAGACCATCTAGTCCAACTCTCCTGCCATGGGCAGAGGCATAAGTTACTTCATGTAAAAATGCTCCATATGCACTATAAGCACAGGAAAAGCCTTCATAATAATTCTGAGTCACACTTACAGAAGTGTCTAAGTCACTTGGGAATTGTAGTCATGTGGGGCATGTAACTACTTTTGAGGATCTATGAGTTAAACTTAAGCTTTTAAACCTTTTTATTTAAGATTTACATGTGAATTGTTCATTAACACTTACATGTGAATTGTTCATTAACACCGTGGAACACTTGCAATGAGGAAGGATGTGAAGGTTGCTATCTTCTGGCCTTGGCTTTCAAACTTTGATGGAGGCACTTAAAAGTTGGGAACTGCTGTCCCCTTCTCTCACCTTCAGTGATTTAGCCCTATAACTGTCCATTTCTGAAAGTGGGATGTGGGCCTCAGTCTTTTGGGCACAATGAAAAAGTGATTCTGATCAGATTGACTTCTTCTGACTGAAACAGATGTCAGCAATTACCATCACAATAGAGTACTAAAGATGCTCTATTGTGCTGTAATTGATTTTCATTCTTGTTTCAAGGCTTAATTCTCCAGTTCTAGAACTTTTTAAATGACATTGGGGTTTATTGTTGGCTGTCAGAACAGTTAGAAAAGTTGTTCTTGACCATGCATATGCCCTTTGTTTAACTTGGCATGAATTTCTAATACCTAAAATAACGGTGGTGTTGTCATGGCAACTTTCCATTTAGTCTAATCCATATTGTCTCTAGAGAAACTGAAACATTAATAGTGTTTGCTGTGTGGAGGGTAGAAAATAAAACCTTTTATGTAGAAACAAATTACAGTTGGGATCTTTCAAAAATAAGGTTCTATTTAAAGAGATTTGCAGCATTTAAAATAGATTTGAATGCATGTGTTCCAGTATGCAGATTTAGCAATAGTTAAATCTGATTAATTGCTATTTTAAGAAGATTGGATGGTAGGGAACTGGGGTGCATTTGCTGAAGAGAATGTGGCCATAGGTATACAAACAGCTGGTGGTCAAATCAAGTAAGATCTGAACCTTGGGACCCAGTGGTATGGATTCTGTGAATCGCCAAAGGGCCTAGGATGGTATGAATAAGATGGTGTGAAATGAAGTCATCAGGTTTTAAAATTTTTTTTATTATTATTTTTTAATTTTCAAAAAATCTTCACGTAAAATCAGTTTGTGTAATTAGATGAAGCTAATTCTTGGTTTTAACAGTAATTACAAGTGTAATGAAATACTAAATTGATCCGTAAGCATACTGAAGCTCTCAACTACCCCTGAGAGATTCATATTTTTTTTCTGCATTGAGATAAATTCATGATTTTATCCAATTTAATTAAAAATGGTATGTGGCCAAGCTCAGAGATGCCTTGTTGTGTCCCACCAAAGCACAGGAAGCAATATAGCACTTGGGCACTCACATTTTGCAGCACTTAATTTTAGTGTGTCAAATTGGGATCTCAACAGCAGATATTTGGTTTATTTTCTCGTGCATTAATAGAAAATATAATGATCAGTTCAGAACATCTGAACTTGGATCAACTCATTCTTTTCCGGTCATGATGTGTCAGTACCTTTTATGATCCCATTTGGTTTTTATAGCTGTTTACTGTCAAGGTCAGCTTTTACACTGAGGGGAATAGAGAAATTTCAAGGCAAGGGGGCTCCTGCTTGTGCTTAGAAAAGAAGAAAGTGAAGAGAAAATATTAAATCGTGACTTGTGCCACTTCCAAGCCAAAATATTTTTCTTTAAATTAGCATTTTTTGGAAGAGCAGAAGTAAGTTAAGACTAAATCAGTGATAAATGGTGACTTAAAAAATGTAGAGGTCTAAACTGATGCAATCAACTTTGCCACAAGACAGATTTTTTTAGTACTAGTCAGTATGGTTGTCATGATCAGAGGGGGAAGGGCCTTGAAGTTCAAGTATTTTCATTCTTAATTCTCTGCTATGATTCACCCTCAGCTGAAGCTGCGCAGAAGGGGACAGCCACTCCAGTTATCAGAACTGCCAAGTGTTATAACTTCCAGCACGTTGATGTAGCACATTACTGGGTACTGTACTAATGCTGTGAATGTGACGTGCGTAAGAAGCCTTTTATAAGCAGCTACTTACTGCAAGTGCCATCTCTTATCTTGGGTGAATTGCAAACACTTTTTATAGATAGTAGATCTTAATTAATATTTCTTCAGTGTGCAATGATCTAAATCTGTTCCACTGGCATCCTCAGGCTTCATATATCCAGTTTCAGCATGTATATGGAGGCAGTTGGATTTGATAACACGTGAGTTACATGTAATCATCACCCAGCATTATGGGTCTGCCTTTTCAGTGTTAGATTTGTTATTGTTGGAGAGGGGCAGATGTGAAAAGACTGACTGCTCAAAATTATGTGAAATTTTGTATAGCTGCTTGAGCTTTGATTTCCCATTGTCTCGTTGCTGAGTTTGAGTTTTGATGAGTCTTATATTATAAAATTCCTTTTGATTTCCCATGGTAATTTTATAGTTACTCTGCAGTAAAAGTTTGATTGTTTTCTATCATAAATACGTGGATAGCACAGGGTCCACTGGTGCTCTGTAAGTGATTTCTGTTTGATGGGAATGGGAGTATTTTTCAGTAGGTATTTATGCATTTAACTTCTTGGTAGTACCTTTTATTTAGGTGTGTCTCAGATTAAAACAAAAAAAACCCCTACATAACTGCTAACATCATTTCCATTTGGAAATGCAAATCTCTAGGGTTACTGAGTGAGAGGATTACAATTTGACTAACTCTCAACTCAGAATTTCTCAGGATCTGTATTCCAGAAATGAAGCTCTGAATGTGGCTACGTAGAAATGTAGGGATTTGTTATGTATGGTGGTTTAGTGGAAAGTGGTTGTTGAATCCACTAGAATTAGGTTTTGCCATTACCTTCACTTAACATTAAACTGATCTTTGTACTAAAAGACTTTTTTTAGTTCCCTCATTCTAAGCAAGTATCTTGCTTCTTATTAGTTGTCATGTTTTGAGCCCAGCTGGCAGCTACACACCACACAGCCACCCATCCACCCCACCCCATCCCACCCCTGGCGGAATGGAGCGGAGAATCAAAACTAAAACTTCTAGGTTGACAAAAGAGCAGTTTAATAATTGAAATAAAGTAAAATATAATATTAATAAACAATGATAACAGAGGAAAAAACCCCAAGTGATGCACAGTACAGTTGTTCACCACCCACCGACTGATGTCAGACCCTGTCCCTGAACTCTTATCAGCCCTGCTTCCAGGTAATTCCCCATTTTATGTACTGGGCATGATGTTCTGTGGTGTGGAATATCCCTTTGGCCAGTTCAGGTCACCTGTCATGGCTGTGCTCCCTCCCAGTTTTTTGTGCACCTTCACACTGGCACAGCATGAGACACAAAAAAAGTCCTTGACTTAGGATAAACATGACTTAGCAACAATCAAAACATCAGTGTGTTATCAACATCGTTCTCATACTGAATCCAAAACACTGCACTGTACCAGCTCCTGAGAAGAAATTAACTCTATCATAGCCAAAACCAGAAAAAATTGGCTGCTTTTCTGTGAATGCCAGGCAACTTTTGTTGTTCATAGTGGCAGAGTGAGAACATGCACATGATGGAGTTTATTTAATTTTGAAGAGCTGCTGCAGTCATGGTGAAAGTTTTCATGATAATTTGTTATCTTTTCATCAGTAACCTCAAAAGTTGTCACCAGTTACCTAAAGAAGCATGCGGAAATCTTGTGGCTTCAAAATTGCCATTCTCCCGTATTAATTCATGTCTCTGAGTAAATCACATGTTCTGTACCTCCTATTACTTAACACAGCACTGGCTATAGTCCTGTGTGAACTTTGTGCCCTCTGGAAGGTTAGAGAAAACTGCCCCTGCGAAGAACCTTGCACTAGCTATGGTTCAATTTCCAAGTTAATCAGAAAATGGATTTCTGTGTTTAGAAACTCCCTCCTTCCAGTTAGTTCTTTCTCAAAAAAAAAAAAAAACCCAAACTATTCCAAAATCACTCTGTCTGGGGTTTTATTTTGTAAGGCCTTGGCCAATGGCGCTGCTTTTCTGCACAGGAGAAAATAAGACTGACAAGAATGTTTTTGAACAATGTTGGAGAGTTTGGTTCCACATGTAAATGCTCAGTGCAAGTCTGTTGGGTTTGGTGGCTAGTGAGTAGAGTTGTAAGTGAAATGAAATACAGTTACTCATTAAAACATACTATAAATTCATGTAACTGTATATTTTAAAATGCTTGTATTCATGGTGTCAGGCAGTCTGATTAGGATCACAAGGGCACAGGATTAAAGAGCGGAGGGATATCTGCAGCCAGTGACTCATATCTTGATCCAGAACTGGAACTTTGACAATAAAATGTTCATTTTCTGTATGAAAAAGTTGATTGCTCTCTAGTGGCTTGGACTTGGAGGAATTTCATTATTTTTCACTTTTCCAGGTGTTTTTCGTGTCCTGTGTCTGTGTGTCCTCTCCCTTCTCTCTTGTGTCATATCTTTGTCTTCCCTCTTAGTATTTCCTGTTCTTGCCCCAGCATCCCCTTCATATTTTCTGTCAATTGGTCTTTCTGTTAAATTATCCACTTGGCTAAAAGCTATGTAAATGTTACAAAGTTTAAGTTTTTTGTTAATCACAAAGTTTCTCCCATGTCCTCATTTGTTTGGAGGCTCTGTAGGACCTAGTGATTTTACACGGTCAGAAAGTCGCAGTTCAGCCTTCATGGTGTATTTAAGCAAACATAGCAGGCCTCCAGTGCTGGAGAAAAGATGGATTTGTGAGAAGTCTGAAATAGGTTTGGTTTAGATGGAATCAGTACATTTATTAAAACTTTAGGCAAAGTACTAAAATTTTGGGAAAGGTATGGGCTTGACTTTTTTCCTCAGTCAGATCATGCTTCAGTTTTCACAAAGCTGTTCTCATATATCCCTAATAACCATCCCTTCTCTTTTTCTTTTTTTTCTTGAAACTTTCAAGGCAACAGAAAGTCAGGTGGTTCCCTGGCTGCCTGTTGGGCTCTTTTAACTGTCACCTGGCAGAGCTGTGCAAAGCACCAGGAAGTAATTGAGATTGGATGGAAATGTGGCACCCTTTAGTCTTGTACCTGTAATAGTCCTTGGCTGTGCTTTGCTTAAAATTACTTTGCCAGAAGGATACGAAGAGAGATGATGTGAATTTTGGCTTTATCTGAACTGAATGAGGGGATCTAGCACGAGAGATTTTTGGACTTCCAAACAGTGTCTAAAATTAAAAGTCTTTCCTTCATAATTCAAATTGGTTTAGGGGAAAGAAAAAAAAAAAAAGAAAAAGAAAAAAACCCCGACAATCAAAACCAAAAACCCAAAACAATAAACCAAACACATCATCACCTTAGAGAGGAATTAATTAATAACAGTACAGAAATAACTGTGGGACTTCTCTTTTGTTTACTACCAACCTCATACAGTAGATTATTCAGCACAATCCAATGTGATAAATTCCGTTAGGATGGTTGACACAAGAGCAAGTAACCCCTTGGATGCATAAACAGCAGATCATTGTGACAAATTCCCATTAAAATACATTCACAAATTTCAGAGGTACAGCATATTGTGGTAGGTAAGTCAAGTCCTCTTCAAATTTGCTCTAAATGAGATCATAGTTTGATGTTTTATTTCCTTAAACATTGATATTTTCCAGGTTTTGGTATGCTAGATTAACATTTGCCTAAAAAAAAAAAAAGTAGAATAATATGTAACATCAAGGATGGCTTATTACATCTGTAAGAACAGTTTGCTATTAGTTTAATGGCCCTGAAGTAGAAATCCTTTGTGAAATACAATAAACTGCCAAGGAGTTTCTTAGTTTATAACTACTGACTGAATTTTTTTCCCTCTTTCTAAAGTCTTGGCTCTCTAGGTTTTCCACAGTGTATGTAAGTAGGATTAGGAGTTTTGCCAGAGGGCGATAATATCGTATTGCCAGGTAGTTGTATGTTTTTATTTTAAGGACCATTTTTGTTCACAAAAACTCAGCATGGCAGAAATATCTTAAAATAGCACGATGACTGGAAACAATGCAACTAAAATGTGAACAAACAGTCCTGGAAAGCACGTACTTACGGGGAGTTCTTTGTAGGTCAGGAAGAGAGCATCTGTATTTGAAAACAGTTTTGCTAACTTGATTTGCTTTTATGTTCCAGGGATATCTGACAGGGTTGTTGCTATTAAAGATCTCAAAGTATTTAAACTGGGAGCTTCCCTGTGTTGCTTCAACCATGTTTTTTTGCAAAATATATGGAAGTCTTTCATTTTTCCTTAGATTATTTTTAAATGTCTTTTTACCATCCACTTCACTATCTAGCTGTAAATGTAAATTCAGCTTTCTTTCTGTCATTGAGTAGGAGCCAACAAAGTGTCGTAGGCAAAGAAGTAAAATAAGGACATACTACTAAATGAAGATTAGTCACTATGAAGTTAGTGCAAATTTACAGCCTACCATTGCTGCCCATTAATTTCTGGCTGCTATAGGGAAATGAGGCTGAAGTACCTGCATCATGCTGTGTGGAGTAAGTCACCTTTTCTTTTGAAAGAAAGCCCACTGGGATAGGTAATAATGGTTGTAAGCCTATCCTCTTCTTTATTTACAGGCTAACATGCTTGCACAGGCTGTGCCTGGAGCGATTTTTGAGCCTTGCATGATGTGAAGTTCGGTGTCTGCAGAGATTCTTGCAGAGCAGAGGCCTTGGGTGTAGTGTTTAGCATAGAAAGGTGTAGGCTGGTGAGATTACAGACTGTTCATCAGTCCCAATTCTCCTTTAGTAGACATAGGTTCTATAAGAAATCAGTCTCAATGAACAAAAAACTGTCCAGGAAAACATGCTATTACTAAACTTGCTTACCTAGGCAGTTTTCCTCTTGTGTATCCTGGGATTTGTGCTAGCCACTGGAGCTCTTTCACTAAGTTCTGAGTTGCATTAAGGTTATTTAAGCATGTTTGCTTCATCTCAGGAGATGTCTGACCTCTCTGGCAATCAGAGTATATTCCATGTGGTAGACCATGGTGGAGAGGATTTTTAACAAACCAATAATTATGAATGTTAACAATTTAGTTGGTTTGGATTCCTAAATGTTTTTCTTGCTGTGTTGTTAGATGTATTTCAAGTGCAATATGTGTCTCGTCAAGTTCATTTGAGTAATGAAAAATCCATTCAACCACCAAAAGAAATTTTAGGTTTGTAGGCTGTATTTGTAATTAATGTGTATCTCTAAGTGGATCATCCTGGTATTTTTAAGATAATTCATGTCAGTACCATGGATGAAATTAGTCCATTTCATCCTATATAGGTCTTCGGTAAAGACCTATAGTTCTTATTGTTGACTACTTGTAAAACTCTCCTAAGCAAATTCAGTTACTGCCTTTGTATCCTATAGCCTGTTCTATTTACAACAGCTCTGCCTACCACTGAGATACAGTGGGATGCTTTTGGAATGATGGTAACAATTTCTGTAGTAGCTTTGGGTTCTTTAAGATCTCTATTCAGTCAAAAGCATCTTTTGAAACCTTAAATACGATTCACAATAAAGTAGTGGTTCCTCTCAGATCAGCAAAACACACAGCTATGACTTTAAAAGCTTGTTACACCACTGCAGCTGGATGCCTTTGTTTACCCTGGAGGCGATATTTTAAAAGTTCTCCAGCCACTTCCTTGTGCAGTCAGGGGAAAAGGTGCTCTTGAAAAGCCTCAGCTCAATTTGTGTACTCTTCACTCTGCCTTCAGCTTGTGTCGATGCTGTAATACTTGCTATCATTCTCTAAGACATGGCAGTAAAATGGCTGTTAATTTTAGAATCATTGCCAGTCAGCTTTAAATGGGTTCCCAGCCATTTGAGTTGGGAAATACAAATGGTAGGCGTGTGCCAGAGGTCCTTCACCTGTGCTGGTCTGATAGGTCACAAGGGTTTGGAGTGGAGGGGGGATTTTTGGCCTTCCCTGACTATGTTTTGACACTTCAGTATGCTTTTGGACTGCAGTCCTCACCAAGCCTCTTCCACGACTGCTTGTACATCCAGTAACGTCAGCTCTTCATGTTGTACGTGGGTTTATGAACGAGCCCTTTCAGCAAAGGTCTTCTTTCCTTTTGTGGCATGGTTTCTTCCTGCACAGTCTTCTCATAAAGCTTGGAAGGAGTTGATGCAAAACCTTAATGTACAAATGCACAAAGAATTTACTCCTTGATGAAAATGCTTGTCCATTTTGAACCAGATTTGTATGGACAAATAACACCCTATTCTGGTTCGCAGAAGGGAAACCAAGGTGAAAAGTGATTCTTTACCAGGTTGTTGTTATCTTCTGCCTTTCTGTGTTAGCTACTAGTGTCTAAGAGAAGCCTTAGTTTTCTCTGAGTAAAGCAGAGAGAAGAGAAGAATTTATCTCAGAATTTCTCTGGGCTCCCAGCATGTTTAAATTGTCTTGGCAGCAGGATGCCTCCTCTGGCATTATTCCACCAAAAATCTGCTGTCTGGTAATCTGTTGTAATTCAGTCTGCCTGAAATTGCAGAGAGGAACGTTGAAAGAAGTGTTAAATGTGTGCCACCTGCTCCCACGGTTAGGTGCTGTGAGTATTCACTGTGAAGAAGAAAAAGCTATGGAGAGCAGTGTTCATGGAAAGAACAGGAATTGGTGGGCAAGCCTTCCCAGTTCTTTTGTGAATAATGCATGTGTTCCTTATTTGCATCGGTGTGTCAGTTACAGGAACCCGTGAGCTTTGGCTCATATCCAGGCCTAAGAAAAAATCTATAATGCTCCAGAGCAAAATGCTGCATTTTAGTCTGTGCATCAGCTGGAGGCCCCCTCTCTCTCCTTATCTCTCTCTTTTTTTTTTAATGGCCTTTCTCTGAAGAGAGGGTATACTCTGATTCTTTGATCGGTGTAGAACTTGTTCTCAGGCTTTTGAAACTTTCCAGCACAACAAAGATGGGCTGGAATCCCAGCCCTTGGAGAATGAAAGGAAGTCCGAAGTACTTCCCTGCTCAGAGTGCTTATGAAAGAGTATGTGGCTACTCCAGAGAAGATACTGCACCTCACTGGTAGCAACACTGCATCCGTAAGGACTAGTGAGCCACAGTGGGCTAGCATGAAAGTTCTGCTCCAAGAGATGAAGACAGAAATTTTCCAGAAAATCTTACAGCAGTTGTATAGTGGTGATGGAGCTGTCACTCAAAACTCATGCGTTTTGTGCCAAGGGGCAACAAGAGCTTTTGTCCTTCAGGAAGGGAACAGCTTGGATGTGCAGATTTAACAACCATTAGGAATAGGCCCTTTAAGATTGAAATTTTACTTTGGCAAATTCAGTGCAGCAGAAATACTGAACAACTAAGTGTGTCCAGCTTAGCCTGTCTTGATGCATTTGGAATGTTCTTAACTAGATGGGTTCAAAGGGGGCTGCTGAGAAAGAATCTAAATTTTAAATGGAAATTTAAACAGGAGGAGGAATATTGGAGCAGGGCATTTGGGTCCAGCTCCATTTTTTTTGATATAGTTTGAATTCTTATTGGAAAGAGGAAGTAAGAGAAGTGACTTTGTAGGTGTGTCATTATTAGTTTGGTGTACAGGCAGAACACTTCGCTCCGTTCTGTGCAGTGTAGAACAATCACATGTTATCTCACAGAATGCTGGGGTTTGCAAATACAATCTAGAGAGCAAAGCCAAGCCAGCCTGCTGAAAGCAGCACCTGCATTCCAGTGCAGGTCATATGATGAAAGTTATAACCCAGGTAAAATGTTAATCACTAAACTTGGCACAGTTGAAGCTTTTAATCTTTTATTGCAGTTTTCTAGGGAGAGGCAAGTTATGGACAACAGCCCAGAAAAACTGAAGAAGGAGTTAGAGGAAGAACTGCAGCTCAGTAGTGAAGACTTGCGTAGCCATGCCTGGTACCACGGACGTATTCCTCGGCAGGTACGTGGTCTTTGCATTGCCAAATGTGCTTTGAGCTTTTCCAGACAAGCAGAATTTCACTGAAGGGCTGTACACACCTCTGATACCTGAATTAATTTAGTAGGAACATAATGCTTATTTGGATGAAAGCTATGGTATTTATCACAGCTTGGCTTAAAATGAGGCCGAGGAAGGATTCAGGGCAGACTCTGGTGGAAAACAGATAAATTTCAGGATTGTTGTGCACTGAATAAATGTGGAAATGGAATTTAAGCTTTGTGTGAGAATACTATGCCCACACAGTGTTTAGACACAATGACATTAATTTGGTTCAGTATTCATAACAAAAGTTAAAATGTTGTTTATTTTCTTTCTTGTGCTTGGAACTTGGAGGAGAGGAGAAAAAAAAAAAAAAGGCAACAAAATCAATGCAATCACTTAAATTGTGATCCTTGCAAACGCAGTTACGAACATGTTAAGGCTGAGGTTGGATCGGAGCTTCCAGAGCCGCTGGAGCTCCCCCTGCGGGCCTCCCTCAGCCCCGGGGCAGGGCCGGCTCAGCTGCCGCACGCTCGGCACTTGGCTCTTGGCGTCGTTTTTATCACATGAGAAGACTGACTCAAAACAGAGAAACAAGATGTCTCTGACTCCTCATAGTCAGTAGCATTCACATGCAGTGTTCACAAAGAATAAAAAAGGAAAGCTTCTGCTATGTAAGGTAACAATGAAAGGGCAGAATCCAGGATCTTGTATTAATGGCTTCTCAGCTTCAGTGTGACTCTATATTCAGATGCTTTAAACTTAAAATGCTGGGTCACTGCTTTCCCTTCATGCCTTATTCTCTATTACCAAACTAGAAGAAATACACATGCAAAAGTGGGTCAGCTTCTGGCTGCTGGCTCCTTCCAAGAAGCCGTTTCAGATCTCTGTTGTGGGACGAGCTTTTAAATTAGAATTGGAGACATCATTCTTCTACCACACTTCATGCTTTGCTTTGTATTTGTGGCTTTGTCTGTCCTCCCAGAATAGCCAGATTAATTCCTGTGTTTAAGAATATTTTGTTGCAATGTATTGTTTTCTGATTCTGAAAGTAATTTTTTGTATAATTCTTTTTCCTCAAAGGTGGCAGAAGGCCTAGTTCAGAGAGATGGAGATTTTCTGATTAGGGATTCTCTCTCCAGTCCTGGGAACTTTGTTCTTACCTGTCAGTGGAAGAATACCCCTCAGCATTTTAAAATCAACAAAACAGTTCTAAGACTCAATGAAGCCTACTGTCGCATTCAGTATCAGTTTGAACTGGAAAGTTTTGACACTATCCCTGGCTTAGTCAGATACTATGTTGGGAATCGCACACCAATATCAAAGCAGAGTGGAGCAATTATTTTCCAGCCTATCAACAGGACTGTGCCTCTCAGATGTCTAGAAGAAAAATATAGTGTAACTGCAGTCCAACAAAAAGAGCCAAGCACCCCTGAAGGAAAAACAGAAACTGCAAAAAGGCTGAGTCTTGGTATATCCAGCATGCAATCCCCAGAGCAGAGCATACCCAGAGGAAATCTTTTGAGGTACATTAATTTTGCTGTCCTTATGGAAGGAAATGGAGTAAGTGTATCAGCTCCTGATGAAGGTGATGTGAGTCTTCACTCTGATTTGAGATGGAAGACCAGCCATGAGGGTTTACTGATTCTTAGCAAAGGATCAGCAAGTCCACAAAGTGAGAGCAAATGTAGACTCTGGAAGTACAACAGCACTGCAGTGACTTGGCAGATCTTGGCCATGTAAGACAAAGGATTAAAATAACATCTTGCTGCTGTTCCAGAGAAGTCTGTTTTTCTGTAGTTGACTCCCAAAATAAAAACACCAAGTGTGGGACAATGGATCCTAATTTCAGTGTCCAGATCAAATGTTCCATTAGAAAGTCTCCATGTTCGAAGAAATATCTTCATAAATGCTGCAGGGTGACACATAGTATAGCCCATTGCACTGCCACTACAACAGCAGTTTATGAATGAAAGAAGTACCTTTTATTATCATAAGCTGCCCAAGTGGAAAGCTAATGATCCTTGCACTGGTTATGATATATTCTGGCAGTTGGATATGTATCTTAAGTGTTGCATATATTGATATGTTTTTGTTTGCATTTTTGTTTACCCCAGAAACAAAGAAAAAAGTGGTAGCCAGCCAGCTAGTTTGGATCATGTTCTGGAGAAAAGATTCCCTTTAAAGGCTCACCAGTCAGAGAGCTATCTGCTAATAGGTATGTTTTGTGATTAGAAGTTTCATACTTGGAATTGGTGTGTGTCCAGGTGGTCTGTTACTCTTCAGACCAAAGTGAGACTGTTGAATGTTCTGAGTAAATACACCACCCATCCACCTGTCTGAATGTAAATACAGTTTTATTTAATGGCCACTGTAAGATGTGTTAGCACACTGCTTGCTCCTCAAGTCACTGGAACAGGATTTTTATTTACAGTGCACCAGCTAGTTGAGAACCTTAGCACACAACTCAGCAGGCTTCCACACCAAAAAATGACAGCTGTGGTTGGCATTAATACCTTTTTTGATGGTGTTACCTTTCCTCACTTGTGCTTGACAAGAATTGACTTGTTTCACTCATGTCTGTCTGACAAAACTTTATTAAGTGGAAGTGGTGTTCCATGGAAATTCTGGTAACCACTTTTTCTCAGGGTAAACTATGCAGATGAGATAATGTTCCTCACTAGGAGAAAAACACTGCTATGGCTTTTGTACTCAGTTCTGTTCTTTGATCTCTCTCAATCTCTCTACCCTCCATCCATTTTGCTTTTAACTCTTTTTGCTGTTGTCTGGTTCCATGGCCACTATCATCCTAAGAAAGGGATCCAGGGTGTGACAACACTTGGATCAATTGTTGATTGGGACATTTTGTTTCTCATATTCTTCAAAGGTTTAAGCAATTGTTTTCATACTAACACACTTGTGTATAGAAGCTTGCAATAACGCATCTCTTCCCATGTGGACAAACTAGTTTTGACTTCCAAGGCTGCTCATTTTGAACTGTTAAAATTCTTCATGCCTATTCTAGGAAGAGTTCTCATGACAAAGCGAATATTAAGTATTTGTATAGTGAGGCTGTATTTTTATAGAAAGGGTGTGCTCCTGTGTTTTAACAGTGGGATGGATAGACATTTATAAGGCAAGTTTCTGTCCCTCTGTAGTTGAATTGATTATTCCAATCTATGGCTGCAGATACTTCTATTTTGGTACTATAACAGCCTGATGAGTAGTGCTGTGCATTTTGTCACAGGATCCTTTGAGCAGGTCTTGTTATCATACTGCTTAAGGGTGGTGACAGCCTTTGATTTGGAGTTTTTGTTTTATATCTGGAATCAAGCAGTAACACCCACATGATGCAACTGGCCACTTTGCTGTAGATACCAGCAAATGAACTGAGAACTGCAGATTGGCAGTGTCTGACACAGGACTCATCCCATATTGGATGCCGAGGTTTGCATATGCAGCAGGTACAGAATGAGGCATAAATATGCTGAAGTATATGGAGGTGTTTCTCCAGCTCTTCAAACTAGCTCTGTTTCACAGGAAGATTAGCATTCCTGAAATTCATTCTTTGCATACCTTAGTTCAGGTTCAGGCTTGACTTCGGGAAGTTTTGCTTTCATCTGAAACTTGTCGTTCTCAGAAGTGACTCATCTTCTATGTGGTGCTGCTGGAAGTGGCTGTTTTTAGAGCCTAGATCAGGTTACAAAGAAACCTCCTATTCCAAGCCATGGAGGCTATCCAGCTCTGACAGGACAGCCTATGTATGCAGCAGGGACTGGAATTATTGTCAGCATTACCACAGAATAATACTATGGTGCAGCTGTTCCATGTATTTGTGATTTTGGGAGGATCAGCAAGTGAATGGAATTTGCTGGCTACGTCATTCCTCAAAATACACAATTTTGCCAGTAAATAATTGACATGATCTGACAATATTATCCTTAGGAAATAGCATTAGGAGATGAACCCTGGGACAGGAATTGTATGTATTTTGGCCTTCTAAAATGCTGTTTTCCCCTGCAGGTTCAAGACATCCATCTCGATTACCTGAAGCAGATACAAACTCCTGCCCAAGCTCACCTGCGTTCAGAACAGGCAGTGAACCATCTTTAAGCCCCACAGTTGTTCAGAAAGTCACCTCAGAGCCACAGCTAGGGGAAGCTCGTAGAGGATCAGACAGTCAGCTCTGTCCAAAGCCTCCACCTAAACCCAGCAAAGCAGCCCTGATGAAGACCCCAGATTCTCCTTTGGCTTCCCACAATTCTGAAGGACACTATTGTGAACTAAACCCTGCCAGACATCCTGCAGCAACAAAACAACACTTGTGTCAGAAAAACAGCTATGTGGAACACCTGGCACGAAAGGAGAGGGGAACATTCAGGAACTCCGAAACAAGCTACTTGATCCTTGACGATGATCCTGCAACAAACCCTGCAGATCCTTTAGAAGCTTCAACTCAGATGGCTGAAGAAGACAGCATCTTTTCTGCACCTGTTTATGAGATGGTGTCTAGTTTTAAACCGAATGATTTTGAATCCAAACTACTTCCTCCTGAAAACAAGCCATTGGAAACATTAATGTTAAGAAGAGTTAAGGAGCTTTTTACCAACAATAACCCAAAGATTATTGCACAGCATATTCTTAGAATGGACTGCAAGGTAAAAGAAAGGTCATGTGTTTTATTTTGTATTGTGCCACTTTAGACTTTTCAAACAACTGATTTGAAAAGAATAAGGGGTAGATTTGCAGCTAATGTAATATTTGTATTGCTTGCAGGAATTTTTAGGGCATTTGTTTTCCATTTGAAGAATAAGAATGTTCACAAACTCTTTGGACTAAAGGTCTCTCATTATGCTTGACTTTAGACTCAAATTCTCAACGTCCCATGTGTCTTTTAAATCTCCTATCAGTTGCTGCATACGTGTGATTCAGCCTTTCTCCTGGATTGGAGGAAGAGCTCTCTGTGCTCTAAAGCACTGTGGGAAGAACTGCTCACGACAGGAAATAGCTCGTGAGGGCAAAGGGCAGGTAGACTACCTGGCTGCCACATGGCCATTATCTACAATGTTCAATGGAACTAAATATATTTACACTGCTAAAACCAGCTGCTCTTCTAATGTTTGTCTGAGTTCCTCTCTTTCAGCCGGATAGGTGGTGTGGGAAAATAGCTATCAGGACTTGTGCTCTTCTTTCTTGTGAGAGAACTGTGCTAGTGGAATTGCTTAGAAGGATGTAAAAAACACAAAGGACTATTTTTCATATTGTAAACTTTGGTCAGCTGCCAGGGCTTGGAGATCAGCAAATGGATCAGAAAGAGAGGAGAATCACGTCCTAATGAGATGATTACTTTGAATCATGAAAGAAATGTAATTGCAGTTAAATCTGCACTACTTTGCTGGCGTGACTGAGTGCTGTACCTGCTGCAGAGCAGCTACAGGAACCAAATGGTATGGTGGGTATCTAAACCCCCAGGCTTTGCTGAGCTTTGGTGGTTTTAGTCTTTTTAAGAAGAGTTTGAGAAGCAAAACACATGGCTACTTACTGGGCAACTCCCTTGCAGACAGGAAGGGAAGTGAGGATGGTGATGCTCCAGAAGCACATGTGTAGCGCTCTGCTGGTGCTGCTGCACTACGGACACTGTAGGGCTGGGGAGGGGGCAGTTCCCTGGAGCAGCCGAGTGTGTGTCCTGCCAGCTGCTGGGGGCCTGCCAACAGCAAACACAGCTTTTTCTCTCCTCAGTAGCACTGTTGGCTGCTGCTAAGTGAGGTGTCATGCAGACAAGGTGACTCAGAAGAACTCAGCTCCACAACTGCTCACTCTTTTCAGAAGTGGCAGATTGAGGCTTCTTTACTATGTTTCCAGGAGTATTGACAGCGTTCCCTAACATTTTAGTTCCAAAATTCACTTTTCTCTTCCTTCCTTCAACCTAATAACTAAATTATCTTTAATACATTGTTAAAGAGCATGTTGCTTGAAGGCATAGGATATGCATGCCTCAGAGAAGTTTATATATATGTATGTATGTATATATTATATTCAGTTACCTCATTATTAGACTCCTTATTTTAAATACTGTAAACTTTGCAATGCAATGGAGCTGAAGAACAAACTAGCCTGCTGGAATTAATTAAGAGTCATTGGAAGGCTTTGCAGAAACAGATTTTTGGATTTTGGAGCAGGAACAGTAACTAGCTGAGACAGGTAGAGAAGTCTATTTGATGTTCATCTCCGAGTGCTGAGCCAATGCCTGCCATTTACTGGCAACTTATTGCACAGACTTCACTTTTAAGAACTGCATGATGCAATGAGACTGGCCTGTGAATTGGGCCAGAATGAATGCTTTGCACCGAGATCCCAGGCTAAAGTTCATGTGTGTTCTGTGTGTCATCAGTAGTTCAGTTTGCCTTGTAAATAAGGACATTCCCAATAAAGAACCACCCATATGGTAAGTGATGAGGTGAGTGTTTGCCACTTGCATACCTGTGATGGAATAGCAATCAGTGTCTCCAGGGCCTTAATATTGCTTCTGTGTCTCTAGAAGTGAAACAGGTTTTTCTACAGTGCTGTTTTGTACTGGTGAGGCTTGTTGTGCAGCCCAGATCGCTTTCATCGTTTCATAGCCAAAAAAGCCTGCTGATGGGCGTATCAGAAAATTGCAGGCAGATTGGTTTGTAAATGTGTCAACATACAGGTCTTATGCTAGCAGATAATCTTACACCATCATATTAATGTGGTTTTGCTTATTATTAGGAATTATAATTGTTATTGAGATAACCAGTAGCTAATACAATCTGTTTAAAAAGCAAAGACAAATTTGGTGAGGGTGTCCGCTTTCACACAGTGACTTCATTAGGCACTCAATATTGTGTCCTCCTTAGTCCTTTTTCTAATTCATCTTTACGAACTTTTATGAACCTAATTAATCTTTAGGACCCTGTTGTGTAACCAAAAATGTTCTGAGCAGTTGTTTTTTTTAGAGAGGAAAAAGGCAAAGCAAGTGTGTATGTCTTTAAGGCAAAGAGCAGTGCCTCTTTGACAAGGATCAGGCTGAGAGAGCACTACATTTCCTGCAACTTGCACAGTAATCTCTTTCTGGAAGCAAAGGATGGAGTTTGATAAAGCATTTTGGTCACACCTGTTGTGTTTTCTGATGGCTGTATCATTTAAAAAAAATACTTCCTTGGCTTTTTTGTGTAAGGCACTGAACATGCACAGGTTAAAGTTTTTCTCTGATGCCTGTATTATAATTTTGCGTGCTGTGCACTTTGCTCTGTATGCCACGTACTTACCTGGAGGATGTCTGTGTGGCTAGGGGTTGGTTTTTTTTTGAAGAATGTTAGTTTCAAAATTCATGCAGAGTTTTTTGCATTTAACAGGTGGCAAGGATAATAGAAGTTTCCGAAGAGATGAGGAGGAATATGGGAGGGAACTCTGGTCTTGAATTGATCACCTTGCCTTACGGACATCAGCTGCGCCTTGACCTGATTGAGAGGTAAATGTTCCTGTTCCTCATTTCCAGGGCAGATGGCCAGAAGCTCGCAGCATGGCTGCACTGTCCTCATTTCCTCCAAGAATGCTCTTCTGCATGTTTCCTGAATTCACGTGTACGGATTGTTTACCGAGATGGTGTGTAAATTGGTTTTGCATAGGAAAAGATTCCTTAAGGTTGTAAGGCAACTGTCACATGTAGTACAGTGAAAAGGGAAAGGTGTTGAAAGCAGAGTCCTTGAAACAGCTGAATGCCATCAACTCTCCTTTACAAGCTCAAGTAAACTACAATTCAGGAGACCTATAATCTATCTGAGCATGTAAGTGTGTGGGGAGGAGACTGAAAGGTAGTATCCTTTTGCATGTGGAAAGAGGCTAGAGGATCTAATAATTTTCTAGTTTATCAGCAAAGCTTTCTGAAAAACCTCTGCACAAGTTAAGGGGGAACACTTAGGGTATTCTGATCTACATTTTCTGCTTCATATTACAGTAGTTTGATTGCTGAGATATTGGGGGGGATGTCACAGGATTTGAATGTGGGGGAAAAGGGAATTGGGGCAATTTTCCCAAAATGTTCATTCGTTCATTGCTTGAGCAGAATTTTGTATAGTTAGTAGTATCTCAGGAGAATTTATTAAAATATTAATTTAAAGCCTGTGTGTATATATTCCATATGCCATTATTGTTTTTAGTGTAAAGATGTTGGTAAGACTAAGTTTGCTAGGCACATCAAGACAGAAACACACCTTTGAACTGATCTTCTTTGAACACATGTAAATTTAATAATTTGTAATCAGTCGCATAAATTGTTTCACTTACAGGCACAATACCATGGCAATAGGAATAGCTGTTGATATCTTGGGTTGCACAGGAAATGTAGAAGATAGAGCAGCAACATTAAACAGGATCATCCAAGTTGCTGTGGAACTGAAAGAGTCACTAGGGGATTTATATGGATTTTCTGCCATTATGAAAGCACTGGAAATGCCACAGGTAAAAATCTGTTTATGTTAGAAAATGTGGAGTTGTTTGATGGCTTATTTAATTTAATTTGAGCAGTTTCTTCAAGTCTAGAGAGAACATCAGAACAGTCTTCATGACTATTCTACCTCTCTATGACTAGCAGTGTACTTTTCCTGCAGATTTCTGTGGAGTCAGTAATGGGTGTTCTCTATTTTGCATTAACAGGTCAGTAGATTAGAACAAACCTGGACTGCTTTAAGACATTGTTATACCCAGACTGCCATTATGTATGAAAAACAGCTGAAACCATCTTGCAAAGCTCTGCATGAAGGACAAGAGGAGTGGACTAGTGAGTATGAGTGACATTGGTTTCTATTTGGCATTTTAACCCTCCCCCTACTGATTTCCTGTGTGGGGAGATGAGGCAGCTTCTCTTTCCATAGCTTTGCATTGTATGTTAAAATGATTATGTAAACTTGTATAATGCCATATGATAATGAATAGAAGCAAACAGTCTGCCAGCCAAACACCAGTATATGTTTGTGTGCCTGTATCCCTGCAGAATATAACATTCTTCCCACATCCATACTTCCTCTGTGTAGAGCAGAAACTGACACGTTGCAGCATCTTGCCACAAAAACAAGAAAAAAAATGTAATGTATCTCCTCACAGATGAGTTAATTCTGGCAGATTTTGCTTTGTATTTGCATTGACTGTTAGATCAGAGGGTGAATCCTCAAATAAAAAGAAGGGGCTAGGTAATTCTTCTGGTCACATTAGGTGCTCCTGTGCCAGATTCTTCGCAGCTCTAGTTTCTAAAGGGGTGGAAGGCAGAGAAAATAATTTCTCAGAACATTTCTCTAAGAGAATGGGTAGACAGTGAAAACTTTTTAGCCTGACAGCTATTTTTACTGGAATGACCAGTTTTGAAAATCTTTAAAATCTCTGTGTTTAAAATCTCTGTGCCACTGTCTAGTAATCCAGCAGAGCCTTCCCCTGTAGCAAACGCAGCGTTGCAACACTGATTGGTCTTGGTCTTCTTCCCCTGTCAGTTCACTGGAAACTGGTAGGACAGGTATATTTGAGGTAGGGTTTTTGAAGGCTATTTGTCTTCCATTTGAAAGACGGAAGTAGTTTCCAACTTCAAAAAAAGAACACTGCAGTTACAATACCTTTTTCAATTAACAGTAACATCTGATGCTATAATGTGAGATATGATTGTTACTCTATTCCAGAAACTATCAGTGCTCCACAGAACAATGTAACAGTGCCACTGCTGATGCCTCTTGTTACCCTGATGGAGCGCCAGGCTGTTGTTTTTGAAGGCATGGAGCTGTGGGAAAGCAGTGACCAAAGCGGTGAAATCATGCTCAGGCACTTGGGCACAGCTCGCCTGCTCGCCCAGAACGCGGAGATGTTTCGCCTGACGGCCGAGCGGCTGCTGCAAGGTAGGAGAAGCTGCTGCACTGCAGCACCAGCTGGGGGCTGTGTCCCTGCCCAAATGCCCCTGGAAGTCAGGGAGAGAAATTCTTCTCCTCTTTGGCAGGAGCTGAGATAGTAGCAAATGTCCTGCAGGAAATTCAGTCTGAGGACAACATTAATATTGTTTAAAAGCAGACAGTCTATTACTCATCACTACAGCTCTCCAGCAAGCATTTTTGCTAAACATACTCAAAGTTCTCATGACTCAATATGCTGACCCTTCTGGCAACTGAACAGAAGTACAGTAAAGACTGAGGATAACTTCCTGTCTTCCGTACAATCTACAATTCCTACTCTGACTATTACAACTAAAATACTACCCTAAGATTCTTTACAACAGTGCAAGCTGCAGCACTGAGCTTGTGACCACTTACCACCAGGAAGCAGCAATATGTTAATAATGTGACTTTATTTTTTAAATTTGCAGTGGAAAAGTTAAGGGAGTGGGGAGAAATATCGTAATTTCTGCTGGCAGCATGTATACATCAGTAATTATATTTAAGGTCTGACTATAATGAAAATTTTAGACCATTAGAACTGAGCAAAGGAGAGCCTGTCCCAGTGTCCTTAGAGGCATCGGTGTGTTACTAGAATGGCAAAGCTGGAAAGGATTTTCAGTGTTTTACTGGCTTGTTAAAATCATTGTGCAAAAGGAACCCACCACACTACAGTTTATTTGGGGGGGAAACAGTTTACAAGCCCTTTCTGCAGAATATAAAAATTTGCCTGGTGGTGATACTGTGGGATTCTTTTTACTTACTAGGTTTCCAGCCAGATGAAGAGCTGAGTGAAATCTTCAAGACAGAATTTCAAATGAGATTGCTCTGGGGCAGCAAAGGAGCACAAGTTAATCAAACTGAAAGATACGAGAAATTCAACCGGATCTTAACTGCACTTTCCCGAAAACTGGAACCTCCAGCAGTGAAGCTGGTGGAACAATTAAGTATATAAGACTCTGGAAACACTATTTAAGTGATATACTTGAAATAACCTTAGCGTTCTTCTGGCCATTTGATACTGCACAAACTTCTTGCATTTCACAAGATGTTTAGAACTTTTAACTGCACAATGCACCCTTGTTTTAAAACTACTGATTTCTAAACAAATTATTTATTTACTGTGTCACCAAGTCATTTATTGATCCCTTTAAACAGTTAGGTTATTGCTTTATTTCCCCAAAGCTGCAGTGTTTTAATGATGCCGAGGAGTAAGGGCATTGGCATCTTAATATTAAGATGAAGCAAATGGTGTAAATAAAACGACAGATTAAGTATCTGACATGGCAGAAAATTTGTTGTATCATATTCCTTTAATGAATATAAAAAACACTGTAGATAGAATTGTGGAGTGTATCTTTATGCAAACTCATTGCCATATTTACAGATCACAGGAACACTGCAAGGTGCAGAAATGATCCTTTATCTGTAACCAGAAGGCTCAAACATCACTGTGCCTATGAAACTAGAAAATTAGTTTGTGTATGGGTTGGGACAACTTCCCCCCCCTTTTTTTTTTTTTTTTTTAAAGACAGGATGTGTAGTGCTTTTGCTGGAGCCTGCACAACAGCTACGCTGCCAGGAATGAATGTTGAAATGGCAGGAACAAACAATCCAGATAATTAAAATGCTTTCAGAGATGAGTAAATGTGGGTGTGTGGGGGTGTGTGGGGGGGTGTGTGTGTGTGTGTGTGTACTAAACTTGCTTCATTTACTGAGGTGAATCACTTTGGTAAGTACTTTTTCCTTGGATGAAGGCAAAGCATAAGGTGTTACCACTTTTTTATAGGAAATCAGCATGCACCATGTTTGTTATACAGAGTCGTAGCAGCAAATCCCCCTTTGTCACATAGAGAATTGGTGTATAAAGGTTATCCTCAGAAGTTGCACAAATCTTTAAGAACTACAGTCAGAGCTGCCTGTGCTTGGTGTCAGTAAGCCTATTTCTGGAGTAGGATGACCACACAACCAACACCAGAATCTGTTCCACCTCTCTACACTCACAGCAGAGGTTTCTACCACCAGAACAAGAGTTCTACTGAAAGTCTGCCTGCCGATCTTAACAGAAGACAAATGGGGAAGCTAATGACTTAGACCATTGAAAAGATTTTTTTTATTCCATGAAAATATTCTCAACAGAGAACACTATCTTTAAACAAAGCATTTAACATTTAGGAAATCAACATGTGCACAAAAAAAAGATTAAAAAATTACTGGAAAATGTCTGATTCTTTAAGACATGTTCAGAATTTTAGAATAAGTGATTTATAAGCTGTGCAAGTACAAATGCTTTTTCCTATGTTCAATAACCCTCATACAAGTTGCACTATCCCTCTTGAAAGCAACCTGCCTCCAAAGGAAGCGAATCCTGGTTTCAGAAAAACAAACAGTGTGAAAAGGACATTTTTACCAGGAAGTGTTAGTACTGACCTGCAACGCTGTTAGCCAGGCAGATGACAGGCCCTTAAACAGAAAATACACAGACCACATTTCCTCCTCTTCACAAAATTACAGAATCACACAATATTCTGGGTTGGAAGGGACCCACAAGGATCAGTGAGTTTTCTCCAAAATAAAAAAGCACTAGATTTTTAAAAATGAAAAAAAAAAAGAAAAGAACAATCCCAATCCCAACAACCCCCTCCCCAAAAACCCCAAACCCAAAAAAACTACCTAAGTAGTTTTGTCAGTATTGAGTAATGTCACATTATTATATAAATAACCCTGTATACAAGCTCCAAAAATCTAAACTTTAGAGTTTAATAGGCCCCATAGTACACTAGGTCAAGCTGTGTAGTAGTGGTATACATAACAAAAGGAATAAACCTCTACACAAGTCACTCAAATTCAGTTTTACTGGTAGTACAGTTCCTAATAACACTGAAATGAAAAAGAATCCAGCACTGCTGCATCCACATATTGCTTCAGACCCCAGAAAAACAAGATGTTTTAGTTATTATTCCATAATACGCTGCCAAACAGCAGGTGGCTGGGTTGACAAGCTTGTGTTGATGTAAGTATCCCTCCCCACAACATCTCTAGTCTAATTCTTATCACCCTAATCAATCAGATATGATGTGTTTATTAATAGAACCACAAATGGGAGGCAAGACAACATAAGCAATAGGGGCACTGCAGACAACTATATTTACATGTATAAACATATCCAAATTTCAATTGTTTACAAGTAAAAGTGCACAAAGATCATAACGAAGTATCACTCAAATGTCACCTGGTCCATACAATGAAGCATCACCTGGAAATGGACTAGCACTGCAGTAACTGAAATTAGAACTTCATAGTGAAAAACTAAAAGACAGTTTCCATAAAAATCTTTTAAAAAAATATTAAAGTCAGATGAAGAGATACACATTTCAATGTATAAAATTCATGGATGCACCATGTATCCAGTAAAGTAGAGCTCTAGAAAACACCTACCGTGGCTACCTCAGCAGCTGCAGCACTGTGAGAAGAGCTGAGACACAAAGCCCTTTGTGGGATACTGTAAGTGGTAGTGTTGGCAAACAACAGATTTAGGCACTCTAGTTTAAGGCAGCAGTTGAATGGCAAGTGGTTGACTTCTGAAAACAGTCATTAGCTTGCAGTGGTGAATCCTCTGGTTGTGCTCCAGGCTGTCAGTGCTCACAACAGGTTACTGAAGGGCTGAAGATGGACCACAGTTCTAGGAGTTTCTCTTGATTGCATTGTAGGCTAGAGCTGAGATGCATTATTTCCCCAGGTTAACAAAATACCTTATGGTCTCTTATCAGTTATGCCAAACATCTGGAATGTAATGATGGTTGCAGTGGTATTGTTATAGCAGCATACATGGATACTGGGATGAAACTCTAGTGCTGAAGATATTTAAAGAAAATGATTTGTTACAAAATAAGATGAGCAGTGATGGCAAAGTGTTACACAGAACATGCCTGACTGTCCTAGGCATGCAGGAGGAGGTTAACAGCGAGCATGGAGGTGGAACAGGCAGACTGACAACTGACATAGGGTTCTAAATGACTGCCAATAAAAGTGAGTTGGAAAAGAGCATAATTGAGAAAATCAAAACACAGCACAAGCTAAAATATAGCTTGTGCACCTGGGACAACCTAGGACAATGAAAATAAAGTAATTTTAGGAGCAGTAGCCTTTTTACTCTGGTAATGGAACTCTATTTTCCTGCACAAATTGAAGATTTTGTAATACATCCTTACCTATATATGGAGATGCTAAGATGTTAGTGACTACTAAATGTATGTCTGCATGCATTCATGCAACTAGCTTTTCCCTTGGGCCTCCCAGTCTAGTACCCCTCCCCTCCCCACCCCCACCCCCCCAGCAGCTGCATGTAACCTCCTTCAAGATCTCGCCCATTTTCTCAGAAACCCGCTTCAGGAACCTGCAGTCCAAGAGGAAAAAGAAAAGAACAAAGTTACTGAAGGCCTTTAGAAGACTGAGAAGCGTGCTCAGTTCTAACAGGCCATTCTCAGTGGCTATACATTAGCCTTGTACTTAATTCCACAAACTCTCATTAGAAATACAAAATTAGCTTTTTTTTTTCCCAGTAATCAAGTTGTGCAATGCAGTTTCCAATCCTCAATGTTTTAACAGTGAGGAGAATTACTGTACATTTAAGACACTGTCTTCAAACTGAACACAATACAATGCAAAGACTTAGCTTACAGGCACAGTTCAAGAATATAAAATCATTCCCTTATCAGAAGCAGAGAGAGTTTTCAGTAAGACATCAAGCATTACATGTGATCTCTTTTTGTTTGTTCAAGGTATCTAGAGTTAAAACAATGACGTCGTGTCCAATACAGAACATTTTACATTACAAGTACTGAAAAGGAAGGAGATAGGCAGGTCAGTGGACTTTCTGTCCTTCTTAATCATAATGTTTTTTCCTGAGTATTTTTGTTGAACTTTCAGAATCAGAAAACATTTTAAAAACATGTTTAGGAAGTGAAAGCTGCCAAGTATTTGCTAAGGAAGGAAATTAATAATTTTCAGTAACTGAGTTCAGGTAGTTATTAGAGGAAAAAGATCTCTGTTTTAAGAATATAGTTTAAGTCATAAAATTGGGAACAGTAAATCCTGGAGATCTTTAAAACTTAAGTATTTTTTCAGTTCTCTACAAAAACTAAAGTATTCCATAGAACAAGCAGGAATCCCGGTCTTTATTAGTTCAATAGCTGAATTGGATTTAGTGCTTTGTAAAGCAGGAAAGCAGAAGACAGTGGTCAGAATTACAGACCAGTGTAAGACGCATAATTTAATGTGGTCATCTGTGAAAAGAACTACAGCTACCTCCCCATGCAAACAACAGATCATTGCTGACTTGGGATACTGTAATTCTTTCCATGAGCCTGTGTAACTTTACAATTTTTCCACTATTTTCCCTGGGGAACGTACAACTGAGAATTGCCAGTTTACTGTTAGATATAGGTTACTGCACCTTTGCTGTTTTTCTCTAGCGTTACATCTATATATGATGTTGGCACATAGCCTTCCTCTCCATTCTGTCTTCGAGCTCTTGTCCACCCATCTCCTTTGTCCTCCTCAATAATGTACAAAACTTCCCCTTCTTTCATTGCTAGAGTGCCTTCATTATGACCTGGGAAAAACAAGAGGCAAAAAAGTCTCACTGTTCAGACAGAATTTCAAACCATCTTTTTCCCAAGGCATAGTTTCCAAATTATATATAAACAGGAAGAATGCCAAATCTGTGCAAGAGAACATATGGCCAAACAGACCTACAGAAAAAAACCCTAGTCCCAATTTGTAAAGCTGAGTATTTTCCAACAGCTGTGCTAATATTTATCTTAAAACAGCACAAGTACTGCTCGTGAATGAAAGTAATTCATTAAGTATCTTCACCGATCTTTTAAGCAATTAGTTACTCATACAGGCAATTTGCTTTAAATCATTTTACGTCTCTTCTCTCTAACAAATCATCCATGCCTTACAGTCAGAGAATCTCAGTGCGCGTTGTTAACCTTACCATCAAACGGATAGATTGCTTTGCAATGTCCTATAGCTGGTAATGGATCATCATCTTCAAACTCATCATCGAACTCATTGGGATGAGCGTGCTGCTGTGGTGGGCCACGAACTTCCTGGTTGGCATCATCTGTGTAACTCCCTTCAGGGCTAGAATGCAATGATTGGAGCATGAGGACTCTGAGGAGTTCTCAGCTCTAAAACTCAGAACATCCATGCATCACAGAAAGGGCAGGTCATGGGTATTGTTTTGGAATTTAGCAGTTTTTGTATTACTGTCAGAGGTGACTTTCTGAAAAAACTCATCTAGGTAAAGCTTAGACTGAATTCTGCTACAAAAACAAGCATAAATTTGACGTACCTGTCTCCACAGAACATGGAAAACTAGTGAGCTTTATGCAATGGAGTAAGACAGGTTTAAAAGGCATTGCTATTTAATGAGCAGGTGTTTCAGTTAGACTATGTATGTTACCAGAATGGCATGAAGTGACCTCTAGAAGTCAGAACCAGTTAAGATTTTCCTTTAGAAGGACATAGACTTTGGGAGGATAAATAACGCCCATCACTGCTGTCAATCATCAGAGAGCTGTACAGACTCTAGCACAGGATCTGAAAGCAGTAGAGACAGAATAGTGACCTCTCTCGGCCCTGGGTGACAAGGTGGTTGATGTCGCTGCTGTGCCGCCTGTCGCTTCTGGCTGCTACTTTACCTTCAACTTCAGAGAGCCAGGCCTTGGGGAAAAAACGCAAATATTGGTGTCAAAGGAAAACTGATTCTAAACCAGCACATTTAACAAATGCATTTAACTGCAGACAGTTCACAGCCACACGGAGACTGCGGTCAGATGTCGCATAATTACTTCACACAAAGCGTGAAGCTATCCTTTATGCTTAGCCTACACTCCATACTAGTGTAAGGAAGAAAAGAAATCTTTAATTACCGGTGAATTTCAGAGTAAGTGAATAATAATATATTCTTCTGAACAGTTTACATCTTTAATAATGTACATCCTTATTCTAGCTAGATGAACATACTTGAAAATACCCCACAAAAAATTGGGTCAGGAGCACTTTCTTAAATCAAGTAGTTTTTCTGGGTGCTATATTTAAAACCTGTAAGGCAAAGTACAATTCTGCCAGTCATTTACATTTTCCAAAGGAGCTGTTTTAGAATCAAACCTCATTCTTGTGTATTTCCATCCGAAGACGGTCCATGTTGCTCATAGTCTCAGTTAATTTTGGTTGTAAACTGCTTGGATCACCCATCTGGGGATTTTTTTCATAAACATCCTTCATCTTGATGAGGGCATCTCTAAAAACATACAAAACATGACAATAATTAATACACCAGTATTGATTCATTAAAGCTAAAAGAACGTGTATGAGATCCTGAACTGTGATTAGGTACCAAGCACAGCAATGAGGAACTACTGGTCTTCATACTCTGCCTAAATCCTTCTCCCATTCTGTCATCTTAGCACTCTGCCTTCCTTCCTTGTGTTGTGCACAGGCACACAAGGACTCCAGCCGTTGACTCTTACCTATCCAGTCTCAGCACTGTTTGTTATATACAATTTCCTAAGTATTAGTCATGTTCTGTTCTTAAAGCACGAAGTTGCTGCTATCTTGCTCACATATTTTTTTAATGCACAATTTTAGAGCCAATGTTCCCTATGCACTATTAGAATCAAAATGAGTATTACAGTAAAGCAGGAGGAAGCAATGCTAACAGAACCTACACACAACGAACTATGAACTTAAAAAAATGCTTTTTTTTAATAGCCTGGCCTAGTGTATTGTCCCCTAGCTTTTGAGCACTCTTGACTTAGGTAGAGGACGTTAAAAAAAACAGAGAGAACCATGACAGAACCCCCCAAAAAAATGCACTCACTTTTGGTCTGTTTCCTTCTGTAGCTCTCTGTTAAGTTCATCAATTCTCTGCTGCAGTTTCTTGCGTCTTTGTTCTGGAGGGAGATGGCTGAAGTCTTCTAGTGCAGGGCCCTGCAAGCAGAAATACCATGAAACAAGCTATGTGCACAGGTCTGGGCAGCTGAACTGACATACCCACACATGGACAGTGCTCACTGGAAGCAGGATGGACCTTCTTAAGAACTCTACTTGACAGACAGCTCTACAAAAGACCGCACAGAATAAATGCATGTTCTTGCTGCAAGAGTGTAGTCATTCCGTCAAGGGGCCTTCTGCCTTCTGTAGCACTCAGCTCACAGAGGTAATTCAGAATTTCTAGACTTTATTTTTCTGAAGTCACGTACCTCATCTTACATCCACTGCACTTAAACAAGATTTAGAAAGGACGGAATTATTTGAGTCAGAACAAAAATCTAAGATGTGTATATAATAATTATATATCTCTATATATATATAGATATATAAAATTGTTTCTTTCTCTGGAGTCTGTTCTGTGGTCATTTGGATGCCATCAAAAAAAAAAATACTGTATTTTGGACCTTCATTCCAAAGCACTATTATAGTTCTCTTCCAGAACTTCAGCAATCCTAGAAAACATATTAAAACTTACAAAGTTCTGATGGATTTTACCTCAAGTAAAACTAGTTCATGGAGCACAGAAAAAGCCTTTGTAATATCAAATTTTTTACTTAAATTTGTTTATCTGACTCAAAACTTGCTCAAATTACTTCTAAGTCACCTTTCTGGGGAAAAACAAACAAACAAAAAAACCACAAAGCAAAAAAACCCCCACAAAACCAACAACCAAAAAACTTCAGGGAGGGAAAAAACCCTCTTACTTCCAAACCTTTAAAAAAATCCCGAACTAGACAATTTAAGACCACCTATTGTTATGAACCCAAACCTGCAAACTTTATTGCAAACTTGTGCCACGATTATAATAAGCAGGATAGAAGGGCCTGGGTATGAAATGCATGGGAAGAGATTTTTACGTATCTTGCAAGTTTGTTGTGAAAACTCTTCCCCTCAGGGTGACAGACACTGTCAGCATTAAGAAGGAAATATAGTACAGGTCTTAATAACAAAAGGTTTTGGTTTCTTTTGTGATCCCAGTGGCCTAAGGAAGTTGGTTTTAACCCAAGAAACCCACCTGCCATTACAGTGACCCTCCATGGAGGCAAACCAAACTGGTCAGCACTTCTTTTGTCAAGAAGGAAGTTCACAGAAACTTGACTGTTGAGATTTTGACACAAGCCTTAGGCTCAGGTGCCAAGTTTCCAATACCCCCTCCTCAAGATCTTCTCATCCCTCTCAACTTCTTTTGCACTTGTAAAATCAATGTCATTACTTTCTAAGAAGGGATTACAAGACATCATAAAAGAAGGAAAATCAAGATATGATGTTTCCAAAATAAAACGAGTGTTTCTTTCTGGAGGAAGAAGAATACACACTGTGTATAGTCTTAAAGTCCAGAGATGCAAAATGACAGAAATAAACTTCCTGTTCCCTTCAGAAAGAGTCTTCCAAGAAAACACTGTTAAGTGGAATACACTACAAAGAAACAAAAATACAATCATGTCCTCTCTACCATTCTTCCTTACAGGTCAGTCTAAAACAGAGTATCCTAAATCAGAAGAACAGAGGTCTCTTTGTGGATTTTTACCGATTTACTTTGCAAAACAATATTGATTAAGGCGTGGTTTTCTTTAATGTAACCACTTCCTATATTTCTAAGCATAAAGGTTCTCCCCTGCAAATTTTTCTTCCAAATTCAAAGGAGTGCAGTATTCAGTATTTCTTCTTTACGCAAATATTATAATCTTTTCATATACATATTCTATGCTGCTTTAACAGTTTTCCTGACTAAGAAAAACCACCAAGTATTTCCATCATGACCAACTCGTGAATACTGGTCAACTCTAAAATTCCAAAATTGCAGACTTAGTTGCAGCTGGATCACAAGTCTAATTGCCTTACATTAAGCATGGATGATTAGGAAGACTGTGCATATGAGTGGAAAATCTGAAGATGTATTTCAGCACCTGACTTAAAGCAGTTATGATATGGAAACACTTTCAAAAGATTATTTTCATGCTATCTCAGCAGAAGTACAGCAGACAGATCAGCACACGGGCTTACCATCTTCACCGACCACTGCACAGTTCATTTGAAAACAGAAAGAAACGGGAAATTATTTACATGCAATGACCAGTTACAAAAGTGACTAATGCCTAAAAATGTATTTTTAAAGTATTACTTAAGGATTGACGTTTTCATTTATAAAAAAATACATTTTACTATAAGCACAAGAAAAGAACTGCTTAAAGAATTACTGATTAAAAAAATACTAGGTGATAATGGGTACTTTAACTTACAAAATTCTAACACACAACTTCATTAAACTACTTTTGAATTTTAGAGTTCTGAATAAAGGGCTAAAGAGCCTTCTGTCGTAGGAAAAGAAACACACACACAGCCAACATTGCACAAAATAGCAGAATTTGATGATGATGAACTGATCAGCCATACACAAAAATTTGTTAGTCATAGCTCAAAATCCCCTATGATCGCTCTTACAAATGTAGTTTTTACAATGTATTTACTTTGTTATCACAGTAGATCTGGAATAAACAGAGATATTTTTCAAGTCTAGAAGTAATTAATTTTACTTTCTGAAAACAGCATTTGAGTCGTTGTTATCTAAAACTGTTTTAGCCCAGCTAAAAATAAAGACATTTAAAGAGTAAAGACTGCATCTTTAGAAGGAGCAAATGAAACAGGTGCCAGGAGTTGAATCTTGGGTTTAACATTCACAGCATGTTGAAGATCTACCATGCTTTTAATGATTTGGACAACCCTTTCCAGAGAAACACCAAGCAACTTAGAAGACAATTTCAGTTTTGATCCAGCCATTGTTAAGGCTGTTGCTTGGGGCACACACACAAAATTAGAATTTCTAGCAATGAGGGAAGTAAAGCACTTTCACAAATGTTACTTTGGTAGGAATCTTTACGTCCAGAGATGCAAAATGACAAATAAACTTCCTGTTCCCTTCAGAAAGAGTCTTCCAAGAAAACACTGTTAAGTTTTACAGATCACTGCTGACAATGCAGGTAGTTTATGTACCAAGTGGCATCAAGCACAGGCCTCTCATAAGCACTAACACTGTCTGGAATTGTTGAGATTTCAAAGGAGAAGCAGCAGCAGGTAACAGTAGCACCACCACAGCAAGTTGCATTTGCTTACACCTTCTTTCAGTAACCTACTCTACAGCTACTGTTTGCTGCCCTTGCACTACATCACGATAGGAAAATGTACTGCATGAAGCAGAGAGGGGAGGGAGACTGGTTTTGCGATCTCCAGTGCCTTGAGTGAAATCTTGTACAGGGCACGTTAAACAAAATGACCAGTATGCTTCACTGTCCAATATGCCAGCTCGGGGATAAAGCTCAGTAGAAGCAGAAGCAAACTGAATACCATTTTGCATGGGCAGGCAGTGATAGGACAAAGGGTCCAAAGTTCAATTTTTAAACTGAAAGAAGATAGATTTAGATTAGATGTTAGGAAGAAATTATATTCAGAGGGTGGTGAGGCACTGGAACAGGCTGCCCAGAGCAGCTGTGGATGCCCCATCCCTGGCATGTTCAAGGCCAGGTTGGATGGGGCTTTGAGCTGCCTGGCCTAGTGGGAGGTGTCCCTCCCCATGGCAGGAGGTTGGAATGAGATGATCCTTGAGGTCCCTTCCAACCCAAACCTTTCTATGATTCTATGGTTTAGTAGTTCTGCATGTCAGTACCACTTGGACATCACTTTCCAGGGACAAAACATGTGGGAAACAGCATCACATACTAGCAACTATTAAGCATTTAGTCAAGGTATATTATAAAGATAAGACTGATCAATGAGATCAAAAAAAAAATCTCTGAGTAGTCCAGTATACATTTAAGTTGAAAAGACTTTAAAAATATGCAATAATGTCGTGTCTCTTAAAATGCTTGCAAGCACTGAAATTGCAAGGAAATTCCAAATATATAAAAATTAAATGTTCATCTTGAAGATTTTATAGAGATTAAGGCTTTAATATTATGGCACGTTTGAGTGAATCTAGATCTGTAGGATACTAGTGATGCTTCCTAAAGTTAAAGAATTATTAAATTTAAATTATTTTAAAAATGTATTAAATTCAATTTTACAACACGAAGAATGTATTTAAAAAATCAAATAAAGATATGGTTTCATTTTTCATTAGCATTCTGTAGTTGTTAGGAGATGATCTTTTGCTTCAGGAATAGTTTCTAGTACTACTGGTACTACAAGGTGATGATTTGTAAGCCAGGAATCAATACATTTAGTGATCAACAAAATCGAGATGTAATCAAGGCCTGTGCCATTCCAACAACTACCTAATCCAGGTAGTTCCTCACTGAGTACTAAAGCAGAAATACTACCTTCATGACCAGACTAAATTATGATCTAATGGCTCAGAAGGGAAAGGAGAAGCTGTCCTCCATACAGACTTAGAGGAACACAAGAATTTTCTAAAATGTGGCAGAGCTAGAAAGGCTATTTCCAAGGTATCTGGGGGCCTGAAATTAGATGCCACAACATGACTTAAAGATAAATGAAGTAAGTTTTGAATGTAACTCATTCTGTTTCAGAATGACAACAAGGGAGCCTCTAAATTGGAATTTTACTGCAACAGAACATTGTTATACCTTGATCTCCACTTACATCAACAACAGTCAACCATTCTTGATGCACATGAGATAGCAAGTCAATATTGTCTTGAAATACAAAAAAATTATTAATTATATATAACCGAATTCATCCAATTACCTTTTTATTTGGATCAGTAAATATCACTGAAAATACATAAACTGGGCAGCCTCCGCTTTTCTGACATAACAGGAAAGTGCCAGTACATTTATCACTAGCACCGTAAACGTTGCTAGGAAACCACTTAGTATTTCCCTTCTACTGGCTTCCAGATAAATTCTATTTGCAGAATAGGCCACTTTATTAGTAAATTAATTGGTAAGTCTCAGTGGCATTTGGTAGTAATTTTTTCAATAATTTTACCCAAAAGAACCTAGGACAAACAAACGCATTAAAATTGTAATGTTTAAAAAAATCAGTATTTCAAAATCTGCCATCACCATAAGCTGTAGCATTTGATGTACAAAAGAAATTAAATTCTCCCTTCTCAGTTCAGTGTCTCATAATCAACTTTTACTATTTTCAGTTCAAAGTCAGCAAATAAGACACCTGATCTGTCAGATGATTTTTGTGGTAACTGTATATCCAATGACAAATTACTGCAAAAATATGTTACATAATGGTAGGAAAACATTTGTGAATGTGAACAACAATGAAGAAAGGTACCAAACACATGCTGAGCACCCTCTTTATAACACCTTTCTTTTAGGCACAAGCATTTCAAATGTAATAAAGAATATTTCTATTTTATTTTATTTTTAATCTGTTGGTGACTTCTGTATAGTATGAAACAAAGAATCCTAGAAGTGTCCTTCTAGCTGAAGTGTTACTTTTAACCAAGTAAGCCTTATAATGAGGGTGGAGCATTAGAAAAGCCACATCACAAACACACTGCTCATAGCCCATCATGCATTTCAACTTGTTATCAAACTTACCCCTCTTTTGAGGCTTCTGAAAGAAGGAATTCTGGGCTTCCCTGTTTTTATGTCACTCATGCAATAATGCACTGGTTCAATGGAGAATATGGGATACTGGGACCCATTAGGAGTACTGGATGTGTATAAACTAGTGGGGGTTAAGGGTGGGGATTGTGGCTAATGTGGAAATAAAGAAAGCAATAAATAAGCCAAATGTTCAAAGTGATTTTAAAATGAAAATTCTGTCTTACAAAAATAAAATTTCCATCCAACACAGAAACAGGCTGTAACATTCTAGACACATTTATACTCTAACTGTATTGGGTTCAAAGGTTTCTGTCATGAATTAATCTTCAGAGTTACAGGTTGCTGCAGAGAAGGAAGGAAGCTTTAGACTCAACACTGCCACAAGATCCTAACAAGACCCCAAAGCTCCCTGTCTCTTTTCTTAAAACAGAGCTCTGTTATTGCCAATTTAGTTACAGTCATCCTGGAAGCTCAGGCATTCCTGCTCACTACTTCCTCCTACATACTGAGGTAGCCTACCAGGTTAGCCAAACCAGAAATATTTGGTACATCTATGGAGAAGGACTAAAACAAAAAGTATTCTCAGACTCTGTAGTCAAGCTGGACTGACACAATGGCTGCACGGTATTCTTAATATCATCCCAAGAACCTTCCTCCTCCCCTTTTTTCAAATTGCTTCTCTCATTTTTTGTCTTTCATACCTTTGCTATTCTTTCCCAGTTCAACTTTCCTCTACTATTTCCACTGCTGCACGACTCACTTCCTTTACCAAAGGCTTTTATGTCTTTGACAACATTAAAAATAGGTAAATGAATACCTGGAAGTCAAGACCAGCCGTAGTTTCAGCTAACTGAAGGCCCAAAGGCCACTATGAATACCCCAGCCACAGTAAACCAGGTAATTTTATAACAGATAATTTAAGAATAGATTTTTAAACCTGCGAATAGTATTTGGAATTAAATATGTATCTTCCAGTAAGTATTTTGCTCCCAGATGCTGTTTTGTAGAGCGCTCCTCCATCCTCCCCAAAACCAGGTAAAAAACAGGGACAAAATCTTTCATTTCATCCAGGTCCTTAGGGAAGAGATGCAGGTAGTATGTACACACACATCACACCTGTGACTCCATAGAGAAACCAGTGAGGCTGACTCCCTGAATGCTACACACCAAGTGAGTGAACAGGGGAGAACAAAGAGTAGGGCAAGTCTTGCCAGCTTATTTCAGCTGTCATCACACTAAGGGATTTCTTGTAACTACAGTAAATGCCAAGGTCCAGACTGAAACCAGTGTACATTAACATACTCTCCAAACTCTCAGAAAGATGTCTTGTGGTCAAACTGGCAATTGTGCTCTAATTTCAGAACAGGCCGAATCTCACCCACCTCTGCAGACAAATGCAATATATATGCCCATGTATTAATGAATGTGAACTGTTATGAATCATTAATTATACTGCACAAAAAGTAAACAATCAGTTTTAACACACAGCTGGAGTTCCATAATATACTGAGGATGGAATAAAGAGCCAGCTGTATCTTTCCTTTCTGTAAAGACCTACTTTCTCAGAATACTATCAAGCGGAAAGTAAGTCCTACCATTAAGAAGCTCTAAGAATAGTTTCCTGTAATAAATGACAGAAACTGGTTTGGAGCATTAGTATAACCTCATAGAAATTTGTGGAAATCATTAAAATGGCTCACCGATACGCCCCAATACTAAATAAAGATATAGAATAAATTTAAATATGTATATGCGCCATTATTTGTTTATATAGCTAATCCATGTACTGACAATCTTTTGTTGATCCATCAAGGCATCTCGCACAGAAAGTGTTAATTGTAACTCATAAGAAAACAAAGGAGCAATTTCTATGCTTTCAATTTTTTCTTGAGCAAAGGAATCTTTTTACCTATTTCATAGTAATCTTTCTCCTAAGACATTTACTTTATGGAGCTTGCACAGTATGTTTTACCAATGACGTTAGAAACTTCAGTGTTTTCAGAGAAACCTCAGGAGTTTTCAAAACTAGCAGCAGGTATAATAAAAATCTATATAACACTTCTATGAATAAATGGGACATTTAGAAGGGGGTTGCTTTTCGTGCCGTAACAGACAGATCTGAAGTCTGCCCAATTCCAAAGCATACTCTCCCTCCCCTTATTTTTACATTCACAATTAACACCTTTCCTATGCAGCTGCAGAAAATCTTTACAGAATCTTAGAAACGTTACAGTAATGGGAAGCTACTTTTATCAAATAACTATTAAAAATGCTCCCAGACACAAATCACTAGAAGAAAAACTGAAAAACTTCCCCAGTGACAACTTGATTTTTAACATGGTAAGTACTCAACCCTTCAGATCTCCTTACAAATACTTTAAAAGACATTGGCAAGGGGAAGATTTTTTTAAAATACATAAACTGCTGCTTCCAGGCACTCTAAGTGTTCAAATTTTAATTTTCCAAAAAGTAATTTCTTAATTGTTACCTTTGGTTTCTTTCCAAACAGCCACAGTTTTCCTTTAGCCTTGCCGACTGTAGTTTTTGTATCAATTCTCATTCCCTCTTGCTTTGGTGTACTGATGGTTCCATCAGAGATAGTTCTGTAAATATTCTGACTGTAGTCTTCAAATGGAAAATCTCCAGGAGGTTCAAAACCAGATTTGAAGCAGTCTATCACTAGTTGAGAGTCCTAAACATAGGACATTAATGAGTTTAAAAAGCAAACCCATCAAGAACCAGAGAGAAAAAACAGGGAGACAAATTTTTCATTTAATTGCAGAGATGCACAGATGGAAAAGTAAGAGCAAGCTCAAAACACACTTCTGGACAGAGCAAGCTAAGGTAACAACATTCTTTTATCTCAGCAGTGTTCATGAGTGCATAGCAAAGCACACTCTGCTAATCAGAATATTCCAGCAAATACTTCCCGAGGGTTATCACAAATTTAAAACAGGACCAAACTACTTTCCACCTTTTAATCTTTCAACATTGGCACTGAAATGAAGATAGAACTAAGAAACTAGATGTAGTAAGATGTAAGAGGAAAGAACCTGCTGCAATCAAACAGGACACACAATGATACTTTGTTAACCGAACACTCTTTGTATGTGTTAATGCCACACACAGGGGAAAATACCAACCACGCTGGTATTCCAGGCTATTTCAGAATAACCAAAATAATGTGTCCAAAGTCACACCCAATGAGAACGTGTCAAGGATATTCAGAACACATGAAAGCAATAAAGCAGAAAGAGTGCAGAAGTGATCCCTTTCTGCTGAAATCAAAGTCACGACACTTTTGAAGCAAATATTTGACAACAGAAAGATAAATGTACAGGGTAAGTCAGTCTTACCCCTCTTCACAGCTTCTGTAGCAGTTAAATTGTTCCCACACATTTAAAAAGTTACTCAGTTCTACTTACTCTATGTTCATCAACTGATTTTGCTGCAAGGATCATCCCTTCTAAGCATTTTGAGATAATTGGAATAACCTTGCGCTCAGAGTCAGCAAAGCCTTTATAACATTCACTAAGTTTGATAGTCCTTCTTTCATCCATTTCTTGAAGTTGCTGCAAGTGCAAAGAAAGATAAAATAAAGCTTTCATTTGCAGATTTTTTTCCTCCTCAATCCTGACATATGCAGTTACTGTGGTCACCACAGTGTGGGACAGAATTTCTGTGCTCTCCCAGTATTTTTATTTGCTTAACAAAACAGAACTTAAAAGTCCTTTCAGACATAGACTTTAAGATGCCCAGAACAATAGTTATGAAGAGTTTATGCTCTTTGATTTCTAAAAATCGTGTAAAAGACTGGACTTCCTTTTCCTTCTTCTTTTATAAAGCACATATACAGTGTTTACAGGCAACTATTTAGTTTAAAGGATTTGTTTCATGCAAAAATGAAAACCACTGTGAAGAAATTTTACTGATTTCTACATCTCCTCACTCTCTCCTTCTAGTTCCATGTAATTCCTCTCTGGTGATAAATATCTCCATCTTGCTTTTATTTTTATACCTTCCAAGAAATACCAATTATTTAAAAAATCGGAAAAACAAGAAAAATTAAAATTATCTGCAGGTTAGACACACTGATTTGAAATACAAACCATTTCCTTTAGAAGTGTGCAAGAAAATAAAGAGAAGAATACCATTACGTAAGATTTGCAATAAAAGTTTACTGGAACAGAACAAAAAAGAATAAACTAAAGATACATAATAGTAAGATAACAGCCCTGGACCTTTCACCTGAATGTGGAAAACACCCCAAACAAAACCAAGAATCAGTAACACATATACCAACAGATTGTCAAAAACTGGATAAGAAGTGGGATCTTTCCTGTATCTACACTGAGGGAGATGTCTCAGACAGTATTCAATTTCATCTCTCCAAAACAAAACAACCACCTAGACATGCTAAACCCCTCGCCAAGGTTTTCCCATAGAATGTTACCAAATACTTGCAATGAAGTAATAAAAGTGCAGTCCCAAGAGAAAGCAGGACTAGGCCTTTCTGCTCTTACTGCAGAGTTCAAAAAATGTGAGTAATATCTTACAATGATAATGGATTTTAACCCTGGAGAAATAAAGGCAGTAAAGCAAAAGTCTGGTGCAAGCTACAAAGATGATCAACCTGCTTCTCCTGGGAGCTGACTGCAGTTCTTGGATCAGTGTGTAAAGTCAGACCTACTGTAGTGCTTAACAGTTAAAATACTAGAGAATTCTTTAATAAGCCAAGGCAATTTTCTCCTGTGAATCCTAGACCTTCTAGTAAGGATTTAAAAAAAAAGAAAAATGAATTGACTTGTGCTTCTGGAAAATATCAAGCATACTTATGTTGGTATACCTTCAAATAAAGCCAGTGTTTCACCTTCCATTTCCTCACTCCCTGTCTCAGTATCAGTTCCCACCCCTATTTCCCAAATGGCTGAAGGTACATGCCAACACACTTCTGAACTCTCCTCATCTGACACCCCCAACTACATTAAACTGGTTTTCCAGTTTTGCAGAGTCCCTGTTTTCGAAAGAATGTTAAAAAAATCTTAATAGTTACATAAAGCATCTAAAGAAATCCCCACTTTAGATGCAAAGTATTGATCTCTAACTTTTTTAATTGGTTTAGAGAGATCTGTGGATTGCTGGTAACACTGATGGAGCAAGGACTAACTGGGGGCTGGAACTTCTGCTGCCAATGCACCCATTTTTCACCTGTGCACGAGATCCATTAAACCACAGTCACCGTCAGCTCTGTGCTTTCCTGCGCCCCTGCCAGAGGCAGGGCATTCACACACACATACAAGGAGCCAGAGAACTAGTGATCAACCCTTATCGGAACGATTGTTTTAAATATCTGCTGTCACCCAGATGTCTCAAATGTTTACTCTGCCAGACCCTTTCAGAAATACTTAAACAAAGAGTCTATAAAGTATAAAATCTTACAGAAAATGCAACCAAGCACTTTCGTTAGAAATCTAAGCATTAGTATGGTAAGCAGTCTCATATAAACAAACAAGTTGTCTCAAGATTATGGTAATTTCTTGATAAAATGATCCACTAAAATAAAAAAAAAAAAAAGTTTTTAATTTTAAAGTCTACTTCTCCTTTAGAAAAGGATCAGACATACTTTATCTGTTAATTATTTTACCTTGTAAATCTGAGGAATGACAATGTAGTAGTGTTTGTGCTGTTCCCCATTAAAATTCTGTAGTTGTGCAGCATATTCATTTTTGTTTTCATCAGCCATATGTGTGCGCAGGTTTAACTGTTGCTTAGCCTAGTAGGAAAGTGTTATCAGGTTAAACATGTCTTGTACTTTTCAATGACACACAGCATTATTTTATGTTATCAACTACGCAAGAACACTAGTCACTAGTCATCAAAACTGACATCCTTGTAACTGAAACATAAAGAATGTGAGACTTCACATATACTGACACTCCAAAACCTCATCTGTTATATACAGAGAAAGCAACAACCACTGGAGCTCCCTTAGCCAGACTGCTTAAATGCATATTCTAAAAATCACAGAACTGACTGAACATATAAACCAGAAGGTACCAAACACCAGACAGCTGCCTGTTTAAGGAGGACAGTCAGCACAGCCATCCTGAGGGACTCTCATGAATTTCAACCAGGCCAAGTGCGAGGCCCTGCACGCGAGTTGGGGCGATCCCAAGCACTAACACAGGCTGGGAGAGAATGGGTTGAGAGCAGCCCTGAGCAGAAGGACCGGGGGGTCCTTGCAATGTACACTCACAGCCCAGAACACCAACTCTACCCTGGGCTCCATCAAAAGCATCGTGGCCAGCATGTCAAGGGAGCTGCCTCTGCCCCTCTGCTCAGCCTCCTGAGACCCCACCTGGAGTGCCCTCAGCACAGGAAGGAAATGGACCTGCTGGGAAGAGTCCAGAGGAAGACATCAAGATCATCAGAGGGCTGGAGTATCTCTCCTATGAAGACAGGCTGAGAGAGATGGAGATTTTCAGCCTGGAGAAGTGAAGACTTTGGGGACACATTAGAGCTCCTTCCAGTACCTAAAGAGGGTCTACAAGAGAGCTGGAGAGGGACTTTCTACAAGGGTGAAAGGGCAAGTGGGAATGACTTTAAACTCATAGAGACCAGGTTTAGATTAGACATTAGGAAAAAATTCTTCACTGTGAGGGTGGTGAGACACTGGAACAGGTTGCCCAGAGAAGCTGCGAGTGCCCCATCCCTGGCAGTGTTCACAGCAAGGTTGGATGGGGCTTTGAGCAACCTGGTCCAGTGAAAGCCGTCCCTGCCCATGGCAGGAGAGTCTTCAAGGTCCCCTCCAACCCAAACCATTCTAATTCTGAAGCACACTCCTTTCCTGTGCTGTCTTACATGTCACTGTGACTTTGATTTTGCACATAACGAGTAAGCATGTTTTATACACAATTTTATACATTCAATGAATATTGTTTCAGTACTTATGATTAACATGCAAATGAAGTATGATTGATAATAAAGTAAAGAAAAGCTACTGCCCTTACCTTCTCAACATCAGCCTTTGTGGCATTAGTGTCATTGTCCAGTCGTTCATAGCTTTGCTGTGCCTTCTCTGCCTCTCTGCATTCTCTCTCAAATTTCTTTTTGCTCTACAAAAGGCACAAACTTACTGCTTCAACAGCCACTATTCCCATTTGGTTTTGTATATTAATTCTGAATTCTAAATATGAAAGCTTCCTTTTAAGTACCTTAAATTCACTTAAGTACCTTTAAACGAGCACATTGTTAGCACAGCAACTAGGTCAACTAAATGATTTTGAAGGCAGCCTGAAGGATGGTATCTATACTACAATCATCAGTATTCATGTCAGGTGGCACAGCTGTAGGTAGCACAGACAACAGTATTCAGTATACTTGATGTTCCATATATGCGGCTGTTGTCAAGACAACTGCTGTATGAAAAATTGTTGCAGAAGTTAACATCTCTAGAGAGAAACTGCAACTGAGACTGTGAGCTCCTGCTTCTCAGCAAAGTCAGGCAGCTGAGGTTAGTGAGTCCCTTAAAGGCATCTAAATGCATTTAAGAGACTGACTTTGCACTCAGGTAAATACAAGGCACACAACAAAACTGACTGTTTGAGCTGAACTCTGGGAATTGGTGAAGAGTGATAACATCTAAAACTGCCACATCTGCTTCTATTCTGATCCTCTGATGATGAATTAAACTCTTTGACGTGACAGTGAAGCAAGACCCTGCTCACCTGGGACCACAACAACAAAACAGAAATTCACCTCTCTGGTATTGCTTCACAATAATCTGAATCAAAGATATAAAAAATTTTTAAGACAGAAAACCAGGATATCAGAATGCATCTTGAACAGACTTGGTTGAATTTTCTATTTTCTTATCTTTAAAAGCATTTTTTTCAAGAAAAAGAAGCTTTTAGTCTGTCCTAGAGACATTCACTTCCTGCATTTCTCTGTTAAACAGTAATTCTACCTCCTGAAAGTACAACAGCCCATAGTGGTATTCTTGAATACACCTTGTAACGAGCCCTCAACCTCAAGTCAAATTCAGTGACTTAAGATTTCATCTTCATATAAATAAACTGTCATTTTTAGTAGCCCAAGGAGAAGCAATCGAAGTCTGTACCCATGTTAAAATCAGATTCCTTTATGCTGGTTATGCTGGGTAAAAGCCAAGGCTTCACTCAAACATAAACAGAGAAGCTGTTTACAGATTTTTTTTTAACGAGGGAAGTATAAATACATTGAACTGTATTTTGGATGTTACTAAGTTACATGGACATTCAGTAATATAGCTAAATATTAAATCTAAGCAAGACAGATTAAAACAATTCCACTTACAAACTGTGTATCTTATTTAAGTTCAACAGGAATAAAATCCAAACACAAACTCACATTATCCATCTGTTTCCAGCACATGTCCAGATACTGCTGAGCCTTTCGCCCTTCCTGAAGATGCTGAAAACACCACAAATAAATTAAATTTGCCTATATTTTTAGTATTAGTACCATTAATTAGTCCCTGCTCTAGTTGACAGCCTGTGATGTGAAGTATCTTCCACAAGCTACCCATACTCAGATACTGTGGTACACTTGCAAAAAAAAGGTTCCTAGTAAGCACTGTCTTCCCAATATATTAATTTTTAGGTTTAATAACTGTATTATAGTATATAACATTATATATTATAGAAAAACTTTAAATGTGTTTTATAAATGTATTACAAAACCTATGTATTGCCAAGTTCACCAAAATGGGTAAACAAATACATCAGTTCATTAAGACATACATTTTGATATCCTATTTTCAAATCTAAAAATATAGAAATTACCATTTTTCTCTCAGTTTTCAGATCATGAGAATATCTCATCAATTCTCCATACACTCTGTGTCCCATTTCTTCTGCAACTACTTCTCGTTGTCCTGCATAGTCATTCAACTCATTGAGGATGTTAAAAAAGGCAATACATGAAGTAAACCTGACAGAAAGCACAAACAAACATACACAAAAAGTCAGACAGCTTTTTTAAAATATACTTCTTTTAGTATAGTCTGTACTCCTGATTAAATAAAAAAATCACAGACATTTTACAATAAACCTTATCTTCATGCTAACTGAGTTAGAGTAGAAACACAAGCTGGGAAAGCCTATGTTAAGCCTAGCACGTACTATATGTTGCAATGTCTCTTCAAATACATTTTATAAGAACATGGGGTTTGTGGATGGAAAAGAAAGAAGAAGAATACTACCTGGCAAGCCCTGTAGTATAGTGGTATCTCCTAAGCTGCCCAGGGAGAGGCCTGAGCTTGGGAACGGATACATACGTCCCTAGGCTCGGAGGCTGAGCTTGCTGCAGAGATGATGTGCTTGGTAGTCTTGAGGGTGGAACATGCCAATCATACCACTCCTATGCATCCCGATGGATTCTACAGAACAAGTTTGCTATCAGCTCTGGAGACAGCTGCCTGTTTGCCTGCCCACCTCTTGGCTGGAAGTAAGGTGCCACTATGGCTGGCACTAAAAAGGGGGGAAGAGGAGGGGCAAAGGGTAGAAAGTGTGTGTGGAAGGGAAGAAAGGAAAAAAAAAAACAGGCACCACATTAAAATATACATCTTTCTCTGTTTTAACTGTGGAATACTGCCATCTCCATAGGCTTGGCTTTTGGGAATTTCAAATGCCACTCTAGCACTGGAAAGCCTATTGCCTCAAGTCCAGGATCTTTACATAGTTAAAAGAGCTAGAGAAAATCCTTCTGTGAACTCTCAGGCACTCTGCGCAACATGTGCTCTGGCTGCAACCTGAAACTTGTCCACTTTTTTTAATTCCTAAGACTTACTCCTAAAGAAAAAAAAGTATTGTGCTTTTTCAAATAAATTTTAAAAATGGCTATGGACATGGACAGCAAAACAAGCACATTTCTGATAAATAAAGTTGTTTAGCACCATTAGACATTCACTTATTTTGTCTCCGGAGTCAAAGCAAGTCAGCATTTTAAGAGCTCTTCTTGCCCAAAACATGACAATTTGTGTACACTCAGGTCTCAGTATAGAGATGCACAGCTATCTTTGTACTGCCATGGAAATGCACTGAGAATCTCTCTTACTGAGAAAAAAACCAAAGCCTAAGGACACACACTCGCTTTTCTTTAAAAAACAATATCAGACTGTACATAGCAAGCTGAACTTCTGCTTTCGAAATTTCAGTTACCTAAAGATTAATTTGGAAGGGAGCAAGTACAACCTGCCAAGTTTACTACATTAAAATACCAACAGGAGTAAGTTTTCATGCTTAAGAATTACAGCAGAACTATAAGAAGCCAAGCACAATTCTTTCGTCGTCATTGCCAATTAAATACTTCATCTTACAAAAAAAAAAAAAAAAGGAAGGACAGCATATACTGTTAGTTCTCACTTTTTACACACAGAACTTGAAACGGACATTTTTACCTGGGTTCCTCATCTTTTGGTGAACGTTTAGGACAGTACTTCTTAACCAGATTTCTATTAAGGAAAAACAAAAAAAGATCCTGTTTTAGAGTCTCTTTTGAGAAGACACACATAAAAACTGCATGAACGAATTATTTCTGTTTAATGTTCTATGAACAAATCTTATTCCCTCTGTCAACTTACAAGGATCTTTTATATAACACAAGGCAGAAAACTATGGTATTATCAAAGTTTTACATCACTTTGACCTAGAACAATTTGCAAATATGTTTAAACTTCTATTGCAGTGACTAGACATGAAATGAAGAGTTATTTAACATCCTTTTCACGCATGCAGAAGGCGGCAGCAGACGAGGACAAGGCCAGTGTGTGACCACAGTGTAACACACAGACAGCGCACACTGTGTGCTGTGCCATGAGCACAAACTCCATGCCTGAAGTAAGCTTTGAGTATAGATTCAGGTCGAAGATTTTAACCCCAGTATTTCCAAACCTTCAGTAAGGTCATGTCCAGATCAGGAGAGGCAACATGTCTTTTCAGAAAACAGATTTTACAGTTTGTCCTACCACCAGCATTGCAAATATCAGGATTTTAGAAACTAAGCAAATCTCCAGAAGACAACCCATAGGACCAGCACTTAGCACAGTATCACAGTCCAATTTTTGAGAACACTGATATGAAATAATCTCCTTATCATAGAATGCAGGAAAAAAAAAGGAATGGAAGAGTTAAGAAAAGATTCTAGGAGAAAAAAAATCTAGTATGCGTGTTGTGTATTTCATCCCACTGTCTCTCTGTAACTTCAGCTGTTACAATTATGAACTACTTTACCATTAAAACAAGGGTGCTAATTCTGCTTTCATCTAAAATAACCTTGCACAATTTCTCAAATCCATTTATCTGGAAGTCATCTCTACGGTACAAGAGCCCACATAGTGAGATTATGTCCAGTCACAAAGTAAACACCAAAATACGAAGAGGGAGTTGGTGTGGAAATAGTAAGCTTGGATCTTTTGTCTATTTCTATACCCTCTGAGACTACAACCGTAAAAACCCAACTATGATAAGAAAGTCAGGTCCTTTTTATATCAATATGTACAAAGAAACAGAATAAACACTGACTTCTTAAAAATTACCTACACATTTTACAGTAACCTCCTTACTGAAGTTCAAGCAAGAATCTCCTCTCTCCATCCCCAGAACCCACTGCCTGTTGCAACATTCTACTTGGTAGGGATTAAATGCAGACATTTTGACAGGAAAACGCATAAACACAATAGAAAAAAAATAATAATATTCACTAAATAACTTTCCTGTGTTCCATTTTCCCTTACATTTCCTCTTTGCTGCTCAGTGCTTATTAATGAATAGGAAATTCCTAAAATTCATCTTATTATTATTCAGAAAGTGAAATGCGTAACACACATACAATGCCGTAGCTAAGCAACCATGCATGAGGCTCTTCAAGGGAAGATTTTCAGAGGTGTTAAAAATGAGAAAAGAAACGACTTACTAAAGCCATACAGTTTGAAATGGCAGGAGACAAGGGTCATAAATACAGATTATTTACTAGCATGCTGATTTCTGTTCTGGTTTCATTCTTTAATGCATTTGTTTACTATTTCTAGAAAGACAAAAATATTATATAATCCCTTCTCCTCTTAACAGCCAGTTTCACTAGTCAGTCCTTTGGATCAAAGGAACATACAGGTTTGAGGCACTGTGATCAGGATTTAACAGCACAGGGTACAGTAATCAAAGGCAATAAATATGAAATACAAACAAATGCAGATTTTAAAGATCAAAGAGAGACTGTTCATGTCAACAATTAAGCACAGATGGCTTTTCCAATAAGTGAATACCAATACCTAATCAAAACAGAGATGTTAAATTTAAATCTTTGAGAAAGCACAGGTTGACAAGCAGTCAGTATGAGCACGGATTTGAAGAGTGAAGCATTACTTCAAAGAGGAGCCAATTGACACTTTTAAGGGGGCGTAACATTCTCTGACATTTCAATCTAAATCCATGACTAATTCTCAGAAACCAGATATGGATCTGGACTAGTTTATAAGAAAACTGTACAAGTAATTGCTGATCATCAGAACAGAAACAATTCTACAGGATTAATTTCTTTGCTTCCTAAGAAAAGTGCAGCTGATGACACTTTAATCCTCTTTGGAAGTAAAATTTTGATGACTTCTATCACACTGTCTTACAGTCAGCCATTTGGAAGCAGATTTTATACAGGATTAACTACATCCAATTGTGCTGCTCCTGTAACTTTATTAATCTCACTTCTTGGTATAAATTGGTCTCAGGCCAACACCAGTAAGACTGATTTTTAAGAGAAGTACCACCTCAGTCACGTAGGCAGAAGTTTCAAAAAGCACTCCAGCTGATAATAATCACTTATAGTCATGTACATAGAGCATCTACACAAAATTTTACAGACATGTAAAAAATCGTGTTTATCAACTCAAAACTAAGTTTTCTTCAGTCAGTTAATACAGCACATAAAGAACAGAAGCAGCAGCATCAACATAGTACAATTTCTATTAAGGTAGCACCTCAGGTACTGTGGTATCTGCTTACGCTAAACCACTACAGCCTCTATACCATATTACAAATGAGCCTCGTAACAAACTTTTTTTTTTTTTGCTTTCATAAGTAGCTAAAATTGCAGTAAGTACTTAAAAGCATTTCCTATTTATATGCAAAGTAGTAGTTTCAATACAATTCTGATGTCTTCAGTGACTGCACATCAATATTATGGACTGGGTGAAAACAATAATAATTACCTGTATTTAGTAACATCTCATCAGAAGAGGTTTTAACTTGAGCAATCAATCTTAAAAAATTGTAACCTGGACTTCGAGTTCACAAAGCTCAATATCCTTGGAGCCATTAAGAAATCACACGTTTAAGCTTATGGAAACATGACTATTAAAAAAACCTGCCACAACCATATTTGAATAGTAATGAGCAGCATAAAATCTCAGCTCCAACCAAAGGAAGAGAATCTTGAGAAAAGATCACGCGTGGTGATAATCTGCGTTCCCAACTTTACATTTGAGCTTACACCCATTTTCAAAAATGTTTCCAAGATTATGCATATAAAAATGTGCAAACTGTGTCTGTTTGACTAGACATACGCATGTATTTGTACTGTATTTATAAAAATACCACTTAAACACAACAGGATGCAGAAGAAACACGAAAAACAGATTTGATCAGAGTAACTAGACATCTCCAGAGATCACAACACACAATTTTAATGGGCAACAAACAGCTCAAGAACAACCATAGCTATCTGCTTTAAATCAACAATAGAGAATCTGACCATATTCAGAAATTTTATGCCATGGCAGTTTCATCTCCAGCTGCAGGTATAACTTGTATTACTGCCTAACATCACAGAAAGTGGAACTCCTCTGTCTGCTTGAGTGTCATAATGTGTCAGACAAGACAAAAAGGGAGTGAACCTCCAGAACTATTTTGTGTGTGATGATACGGAAGTAAACAAAACAGACCTTCACCATGCCCCTTTTAAGAAACAATGCTGATCAAAAATAGCATCTGAGAATTCAATTTCAAAATTCAGTCAAGAGCCCAGTGGTTTGGCACATACAAAATCTAATTTTTTCTAACTGCAAAATATAAATAAATTAAACAGTCATATCATTAAAATAGAATGAGTTAATGTACAATGTACCCTGCAATATCTTTGTCCTGATTCACACCCCTGTAACTCAGTAACAGCCTCTAATAACCTTTGCAAACCTTGGGGTAACACAATACATTAGTTGAGACCTGTGCTACACAAAATTTTAGATTTTCCTGTAAGTTAGCTCAAACAAAATCAAATTACACTTCCTTTTTTTGTTTCAGAACACATTATTTTGCAGACAAAGACAAGACAAGCTGCCTAGGGTGTTTTTTTCCTCCACAGACAATTGAGAATTCCTCAATTTTTCTTCTAATTTTTTCAGTATCAATAGCAAGGAATGACTTGTAACCTAAAACCAGCATTTGGAAAAGTTATCACTTCTGAAATTACTTGGCAACCACGAGCTGCAACACCTGCATACAGTAAGAATATAATGAGTTTGCTCAAACAGCTCCTCATATGCTGTACATGCATCACTTGCCATCTCCTAGGAGACCTGAAGGGCTGTTGCGCCTAGGAAAGGCTCATCATTAAGTTGTGACAGTATAAAGAAAAATAAAGTTTTCAAAATGCAAAGGTATACACAGAGTGAATGTGAATTTCTGCCAGGAGACGGACTCTAATTTGTGAAAATTGTTATGAAAAATTCAAGTTTTCATCCTTGGGTTTAAGTCTATGAGAATAAGATCCATCAGCGATCTCAACAGAATGTTCATGGTCCACACTGAAACCAAGACAGAAAAAAATATCACTATACATCACTAGCTTTATCTCCTGACTAAACTTGGCTTTCCTTGGTCTCCCATTCAAGTACTAAGAGAGCCACAGAACTACCAAGAGGTGACCACTTGCTGTACTGTTTATACTCTGTTAACCAAGAGAATAGTTAATCTCAGTTATAAAGTTCATTCTGAAAAGATTCTCAACACTCTGTTTTTCATATTGTTTTCTATTACAAAAGGAAGAAACAGTGATATTCTAGAAATTTCCATTAGGGATATTAAGATCTATTTCACAGGCCATATGCTGCCAACACTGAAATTCACCAGAACCACAGTCCATCTCACAAGATCTTCTCTCTCAGAACTTCCCAGGAGCAAGATGCAGGATGGCTAACTCTTCTGAAGGTGACAACTCTGCTTGATCTCGATCCCCCCTGGGCCTCATTACTATTTTACATAATTAAAAACAGTGAGTGTCCTCAGGAGAAATGATGGCTGAAACCAAGTTGTTATCACGAGACAGTTCACTATTAAACAATCAAGTCTCCTCCAAAGAATACATACGCAAGAATATCAAAGAGTAGCTTCATGAACTGGTCTACTGGCAGAAAATCAGTCACCCTCTGATGTGTGTGCTGTCCAGACCCTCACCGGAAGCAGGCAGGAGGTGCATGCATGCACTGTATAACGTGTGTGCAGCAAGACCTGTGCTTCCCAGAACTGTCATACTTACTGCACAGGGACAGTCACTCCAGCCATCTGACAGAAGGGGTACTCGACAAAACTCTTTCATTTTTGAAAGACACTTCGAGAAAAATCAATAGTTTTACCCAGAGTAAAATGTGGAACAGAGAAAATTTCCTATTTTTAGTCAAATCCTGAAGTAATAACGTGGTGTCTCGTCTTGCTAGCTGTGGAATGAACCTTTAAATACAATTAAGCAAAATGGCATTTGTTAATACTATTTAAGGAAAAGATCTTGATACATCTGTGGAAATAAAACATATTTCTATTTTTAAACAGACAACTGAAAACAAATCAAAACGGGGCTGCCAACTGTGCTGTGCATGCTTTCAACTTTCCTCTACCTCCTCAAGTTCTTCTATACCAGCTTTGGAAAAGTGGTACTTATTTTCTTCCTTTTAAGAAAAAAAATTCCTTCAGTAAAGCAACGGGTTATTATGTCAGGTGAATATATACAACTGGATGAAAAGAAACTGATAAAGAAATCAAAAAGGAAATGAGCAGCCCAGATAGAGAACATCCATATCCTCAGCTGCGAACCTCATTACTGTATTAATGAGGAAGGATTTCTCAGCTCTCTATCTGGTGACAATCTGTTTTGCAAATGATGAGACGATGGAACAAACCATAGGAGGGAAGTTGCTATCGGTTTCAGTCTGACAAGGGCAGGCAGCAGCTTCAGTTGAACCCCCAAAGGAATTTGAGACAGTAAAGATGACAGTGAAGGCCAAGATGGCAGTGAAGGCCAAGTTCACTGGAGCGTCTTACCTTAAATTTTATTCTTCAAGCACTGAGTGCACCTTTTCGTAAAAATCAACCTATTTTATTCTGAAGAAATAACTTTATTCTGAAGCAGCCATTTCATGGCTGCTACTCTCCTTGTATGATCCCTGAAGGGAAATTCCTATTGGATCTAAAAGATGTTTCATTTGGCAGCTATAGAACAGGGGTAAGACAAAGGGTGGCTGGGTTACAGTCTCACCCAAAGGGACAAGACCTGCTATGGAAAGGGCATGCTTTAAGGACAGGAAGGTCTTGTTGTTTTCTCAAGTTCTACTCAATTATTTTAATCAGATTTTTTAAAACAATGTAGTGTAGCTCTTGCCAATTCAGCATGAGAAATTAATTAGTAGCAGAGGCACACACACAGACACAAGTGTAGATAAAGATAATGTACTTTACAGCAAACATGGTGATAGTCAGTGCAAAAAAACACTATGGTTTTCCTTGTTTTGAATCTTTAATTTTAAGTCTTCAGTCTTTTTAGTTCAAAGATCCGAAGGGTTGGGTGGGAGAGAAGAGTGGGAGAGAAGGCAAAAACAAGCAAGCAAGTGCACACCCAAAGATAATTTTCTGTTTTGGACTGGTAGGTCGTGAAAACAGCTAGTGATCTAATTCACTCTGTAAATGAAAAACAGTCATTAATCACGACATTTCATACTTGCCCATCATCTGATACAGTGATTTTAAGTAACTTTTAAGATCCTTTTGCAAAGAAAAAAAAAATCTTACCTCAGTTGTTTTGCATAGTTTTGCTCAATTTCTATCCTTTCTTTTACAAATTTTGCATATTTCTCCAAGAAGTCAATGCCCCACTGTGTATGCTTGTCCAAGTTATCAAACTGATCCTTTAAAAACAAAAGGAAACAAAATTACCCAGAATTAGTTAAGAATCGCAGTAGCACCAGATTTACACATCATTTATTTTTAAGTTGTGCTCTGAGGGAATGCTTGCTACTTGGGTAGAAGTCATTCAAGTTACAAATCAGTCAAACGTGTATATACGTATCAGCTGTATACCAGAACGGTAGGTTTCATGTGTAGGAACAGATTTACCTCTTTTTGTACAAATAGCTCTAAATACTTGCATGTTAAGCTGTAAGCAGTCTTTCATCACTTTCACAGTCCAAATCTTTCTTTCCTCTCAAAATCCTCTATTTCGAACGTGAATCTTTTCCACCAAGATAACAGACATAACCAAAGATCACTATTAGATAAATAAGAGACTGCTCACAGAAGAGATGTCTGGTACTTTTGAAAGGCAAGAAGTTATAATTTCATAGGATACAAAAAATTACTTTCACTCTTAGGATTACCCACTGAAAGAAAAACATAAATTTTAGCAGCATGACTAAACTGGGTGTAGTCTGCAGATCAAAAACGTTTACTAAATCAAAACTATATACACAGCTCACGATCAGCCCTAACAGGAGATTCCAAAGAAAGCAAACCTGTCCTTAGTAATTAAGAAAGTTATAGCAAATTAAAGGCACAAAACAAAACGGAGAAACAGTCAAAAATAAACTATATTTCCATAAAAAAAGTTGGGGAACTTTTAATACATTAAACCATCTTCAAAACCAATCTTTCACTGCACTCTGTACTGATCAGCAGGTGGAGGATACACTAATTAGGACAAGTTTAAAATTCGAAAAACAAGTGGAAATATGGGGGTTAATAATTAGGCAGAAGACAATAAAGGTACAAAATACAGCCTAGCAAACATTTTTAGTCTAACACACACTTGCATTTTATGCTACAATAATCTACCATAGTGAAAAAATCAAGGATTTTCAGCTTACAGTAGCATTTAAAATATTCTTTTCTTAGCAGTTATTTAGCAATCCAAAAAGACAAGTAACTGAAGCATCAAAGTTTGTGTCCTGTAGAGGTTGAATCCAAATACACTTCACAGTAAATTTAAAATATAAAAAGCAGAAAAAGAAAAAAAGCTAAGGAAGCAATTAAGTTCAAAGTTTAATTAACTTACACAAAAAAAAGCTCTGAAGGCTGTTTATCAGAGGCTATCTCTTGCAGATTCAGTATCCTGCCTGAACCTTATGAATGATGTAGACTTCTAGCATTAGCAATTTAAGTTCAAATTCAACATGCAGTAAGATGATCTACAGTTAAATAAAAAAATGCCGTAAAATGCTGCAAGGCCTAAGACTCAAGGAACATGCCTCCACTTAGAGATACCAGGTCAGCACAACTATATAACCAACGAAAATAAAAATAACGTACCAAGATTAAGGCTGCTCTCAAATCTTGCCTTGCAGGTCCCAGTATCCTACACCACAGACTAACAACCACAGCCATTAGTGCCTTGAACACTTCACTCCAATGGCATGCAAGTACTGCCAACCAAAAGCATCCATCGTGTTCCACCACCGGCCTCTGCACCACTCTCAGCACCAAAATCACAACCACTTTCCCTGATGTTTCACCACAGAACCACACAAACAAACAAGGGATGGGAGAGGGACTGAAGACAAGATTTCAATGTATTTGGGAAACCGTGGCCTGTATCTCGCATTATTCTGATATGTGCACTTGACACCAACTGAACATTTCCATCGAAATATCTTTTGTAAAATAAAGTGATATTTCTGCTACTGTTTTCAGAGAAGCTGCACATACATTGTTTGAGCGTGGGAATAGGGAGACAGTCACCAGGCTGCGGCGTCAAACCACATTTGCAAATATGCATAAAAATATATCAATCTCAAGAACCCTCTTTTTTATACTCCACTCATTTGTATAATTACTCTTACAAAATTAACCTAGCATCCAAAAGTAGTTTGTAAAAGGTGCTTTTGGCATGAAGTCATTACCTAATACCATTAAAAAGAACTGACTTCTTTCAGCACACAGCAGAACAAAGCCTTTGCTGTCCTACTTAAGCTCTTTCGACCACAAAGCTCTCATTTGCTGCTAAGGTTTCATTAGCATTAGGGAACACCACATTACTTATGTTTCCAAACATGCAACCAGACACGGCCGCTTTCCAAACATTTTGTTGAAACAAAAAAGGACTCCACTGATCAAACTTCACTCAAGATCTGCTATTAATATGAAAACTACATTTGACAAGCTATCACATTTAACTACAAGTATTTAATAACTGACCACATGACAAAAACTCTTTTTTTCCTCTTTTCAATTCCTCTTCTTCATCTGATTCTAGAAACAGTATGTTCTGTGCAAAGACAGCTTTACTGGATTATCCCACAGCTTCACAAGTTTTCAAATTCTCTATAAACAATTAACCAGTGAATTGAAGTCTGCAGTCACAAGAATAACCTTACACTGCTCTGTAAAGCCACTGAGATAATTGCGCAAAAGATAAAGGCAACATCAATGAATAAGCAAAAAGGACTGGCCTTTCCAGAAAGGCTTCTACAGGGGAGACACAAATTTACTCATGGTCCTTCCAATCTCTCTCCAGAAGCTCACGTTTGAGCTCTGGGCCTTGATTAAGCAAAAAACTTCCTTTTCGTACTGGAACGCAGACAGCAAATCTTCCAGACTGCTACAAAGGAAATCAAACTAATGCACTGAGATATAAGTGATGTCTTCAATGGAAAAAAATGGTCAAAAATCAGGCAATGCTGTACAGACAAGAAAACAGACCAAACAGTTCCAATAAAATTTAAGTCTGTAATTTCAAAATAAATATATCAGTGTATTAATTTGGATAGCTCCTTTACAAGAAATATGAAAACAGCATTAACCAGAGATCAGCAAAAGGTGATTTAAAAAAAAGGTCACATCCTACAATATCTGGCTATGTCTCAATAATGAAATATGTTCTCAACAATATTTCCAAGCAAATATATATTGGTGTTTGTCTGGTAACTGCCCACACCCCTTGGCAGCTGAGCAGACAATTTTTGTAAAAAACTTTATTAAAACTGCAGCTGACTACTATTAAGGCAATTAAGGTCAACTAATAGATGGTGGCCCTAAGTAGCAACTGCCCACTCAAAAGTGGAATGTAGTCCAAAGCCTCTCCACTACAAACAAACAAATCTGACACTTGACAGGAAGTTCGTAGTAGATCAATACAGACTGTTCCAAAACAAATGTCACCTCCCTAAATTCTACTTCCAGATTATTTACTGGAACCACAGATCAATGCTACAAATAATTCAGGTTTACACTTCTAAACTTATCATGTGTTTGCAGATACCAGGAAGCTTTACAATAATAGCAGCTGAAGCATCAAAGCCAAGAGCGAACCTGACTCAAACCTGCACCCAAGACAAAACAGACTCTCCTGAGTTAAACTCGAGATTTGCTCTCCTCCTCTTACAGACACTTGTTTTTTCTCCAAACAAGCCTCAAGAACCAAGAAAAACATGGGAGATCTCTTCAGAGGGATAAGCATAAATACTGAACGTTTAGTCTTCCTAAAGCTACCAGTCCAGACACTGGACTAGTGTGGGAGTTCCAAATAAAAGGCATTAAACAAGATTGAGATTTTTAAAGCGTTAATATTCCCAGCTTTCCTCAAGTTCAGAAAGCAATTCTACTTGCATTTAAAGCTAGGATTGTGGTATCATTCTGTAAAAAAATCCTTCTGTTTCACTAATTTATTCCTTTACAGTATGTAAACTAGCTAACTGCATTAACATCGAATTGCTCTCAAATTAGTCTCCCATTTCACTGACCTCCAGATAATACAGCTGGAAGTTTTAAGAATCACATTAAACATTGAAGTACGTTGACTTACAAGTTTCAGAAACCCATCTTAATTAATTACATCTGCAATATCTACTTAATAAAACATTTTATTTGAAATTAAGATACTTTGCATTAATTATTCTACCCTTATTTTACTCTCTGTTGACTCAACTGTACATTATTACTTCCATACTTTTATCTGACCACAATTTTAGTATGCAGTTACCTAAGTGATCTTATTTGCACTTTTGAAGCACTGGCTCAAGATGAGGTTTTTTTCCCAATTCTTTGTTCTCCAGGCTGCACAGCCAGTCTAAACTTCCAAACCAGCCAGTGGGAGATTAAAAACTCAATCCTGTATTTTGCTCTCTAAATTCTTAACCCTTATGCAGTCTGGTATAAGGAAATATATACTGTGCCAATGTTTAGAGCATGGAAAAGCAACAATCAGGTCTTGTCCAGGGAAAAAAGAAATTCGAAACACTTGGCATCAAAAAAGCCCCAGTGCATTTGTGGATATAAATGTTGTATTTCATTATCACTTTATGAAAAGCCATGACTTACTCAACCACACAACTACAAGTCCACAGTAAGCCAAGTGAGAAAATGTGGGTGATTAGATAACTTAACACCAATCTTAGCAGTTCTTCTTTACTCAGTTAAAGCCCATGAGTTTATCAAATGAACCTGAATTATGGATAAATTTAAATGATAGGTTAAATTTTGCATAACGTCCTTTTTTCCTGCATGAGCAGCACTGCAGAAGAAAAAAAGACCCAACTCTATTCAAGAAGTTAAATATTTTAAGTTACAAAACATTATAAAGCGACTATTTAACATATTAAGATTTTACAAAACTCGTATGAAATAGCTGAATTATGAAACATTATGCAGCTTGTTTTTTATTTTTAGATAATGACCAAGGCCTTCAAATGATTCACCATTTCACCTGGAGATATCTCCAAGCAAATTTCTTTATTTAAAAAAACCAAAAAAAACCAAAAAAATTCTTGCAGTGTTTGTACAAAGAACTACCTGATGTGCTACATTAAAAGTTATGGGAACCATAATCATCCATGAATATATTAATGAGAAGTTACCAGTATAATATACTACACCTTTCCCTATTTGTCTTCAGGACAAGTTAATTATAAAATCGTATTTTAATCAGAGCATGTTACACTAATCTACTTCTGACAATACATTTCAGTTTCTCTTCGTGGATACCTCTTCACTGTCTAACTGTTTCTGGTTTCTACTTTTGTCTCTATCTTTATGCATTCCTGCTTCCTTTTCTATCTTAGGATAATGGCTCTTTTATTTTACTGTCTGAACTGATTATCATTTCCTCTGTATTCCTGCCTGTTTGTTTTCATAATTATCAATTTGGTCTGGTCTTTCTTTTTTCCTTGCAACTGCAATGTGCTTCTTCCTAACAGGCAGACAAAAGCTGCTTCCAGCTAAACAGTACTTTATGTTTTCAAAACACCCTGTTAGTTTCACATCTAAAAACCAACAAAGAGCTGTTTCTATATCAAGAACAAAAAAGAAAGTGTTTTGCTATTCTGCTTTCTACGGGTTCTGGATTGTAGCTCCAGACTAATCTGCAAATTATACCTCATTCCTCTCTGAAAACAATCTAGGTATTACAGTTAAGAGAGAGGAAAAAATGTGGCTGTGAGCAAACTTAAAGGCTAAGCATTTTACAGACTAAAAGATTAATATCAATTAGAAGAATCGGGGCAGCAACATCAAAAGCCATAGCAGCACTGGAAATAAAGCAGAGGCACTCAGATTAAGATGAGAAAAAAAGTTACAGGTTCATATACATAAATTAAACAGTACTTCACATTTTAATTTCATATTAAAATAAAAGTTCACTATAGATTGTACAGGCATATGTACAGGATACTATGAAGAAAATCTACTAGTCTTTTTGAAACATGAAATAAGAGTAATTCCTAAAAAGAATTTCTGAAAACAGTTTGTAGGTTGACCTTCAGGACATGGAGCTACTTGGCTTGCAAAAATTAAGACTCTGGTATTAACAGCACACTATGTTGTAGCTTGAAAATATTTAAGTGAGAAACTGCTAGAAATGCACAGTGTTTAATATGCAAAAGGAAAACATCAGGAATTAAAAAATCACTTTTAGCTGTACAAAAGACTACTCTGGGGAATAAAGAATTAATAAATTCATAGTATCAACGCAGTATGAAAAATCCATTTGCCTGTTAAGCCTTAGCATATATTTTTAAAAAGCAGTATCACTGTCAACTTTAATTTTAAAAAGTCAATTTCTATGATTAGAGAAACATTTGCATGATAAAGTGAGCAAAAAACTCAAAAAAGTACTGAACCACTGAAGATCCAGCCACGCTGTAAGATAGTATATACAGCAAGTCAGGTTTCTAAAGCAAAGCAGAAAATGGAGAGCTGCAATTGAGGAAGAGAAAGACTGTTTTTCTCCATAAAGATGTCTCCAGATCAGCAGCAAAGGAACTGCTTTGGAAACTCTAGATGAAAGGTCTGGCAGGAAGGGATGTCTTGTTTGAGACCTAACAACTTCACAGGTGTGACACATTTAGTTTCCAGGATAGAGCAGGAATCTGCCACAGACAGAGTATGAGTGGAAACATTTGGGACTGCTTTCGAAATGAGCAGCCATAATTACAAAAGAATCAAGTTCTGCTTCTGGAGATTAGCAGATCAGCTGAAAAACATTAGAGATTACACCTGTGCACTCCAGTTCACCCGTGTCACTGAATGGATCAGTTGGACTAATCATTAGACTTAAACAGCAAGTTTCCTACCAGCAGAACAAACTGAAAAAGTTCACAACTGGGACACTCAACACTAATGTTAAGACAAGAGAGGAAAGGAACACGCTGCCACAGAGGATATCTCAACAACCACTCCTATTTGCCCTGTTAATGAATAACCTCCAGAATTCTTCAGTTAAAAGATGGTCACATTCATAAGAACTAGAACAGTATATTTACCTCACTGCACCATGATGCAAACTTAAGTAAAGAAAACGTCACTTCTTTGCAGTACCTACAGGTCTGCTCTCTTCTTCACTCAGGAGACCCCTGCTCTGCAGTACCACAGCAGGCTCACAGCCTGCCACAGACCGCAGGGAGGGCTCCTTCCTAAACACACCACTTCTTCCTCCTCAGAAAGTCCTACCAACACAGTGTGTAGTAGCCAGAACACAGTCCCAGGCATCCTTCCCCTCTGCCACCCATCCCAGCCTCTTCACATTGTGCTTGTCAATGAACAGGTTCTTCACTGTGGGTGCGCATCAGCTTTAACATCTTTACCAACAAGTTAGGAAGGAGGTAAGTACTGTGTCCCAAGCAATCAGAAGGGACTCCCTTACCACCAGCACTTGACAAAAATACAAACACACATACACTCGCAGGAAGTAAGTATCACTAAAATACAAGCATACATAAAATATAGACCAGGAAATTCTACTTTGTAAACTGGATCAGAACCCACTCACTTAGCTTTCAATCATCCCTTTAATTTCACTCAACTTTTAACTGGGTAGAATTTTTTTTTTAAAGAAACTTAGCCAGATTTTGTTCACATATGTTCTTAATAGAGATTGTTAGAATACTTGAGTCTTATTTGCATTTGAACCAAACCTTAATTCTGAAACACGTTCTACTTCCAGCTTAATTCCTATCGCCATGTGGGTGTTGATGGAGTAGCCGCTGCTTATCCCAAAGGGAACCTTTGGCTAAGGAACTCCTGGTGGTGCTTCTTGGCACCTCGTGGGCCAGGTCTCTCACCTGTGCGATGGAGACACGCAGCCACTCACACTGAGCTAGCCAGCTCAGGCGGCACTAGAGGCAAAGAGCTAGAGGCAGCCCTTGCTAGAGCACCGAAGTTTATTCACCCATCTGTCTCGATGCAGTCCAAGGACGAGAAGGACACTTCTGTTCGGGACAGACTTATACAGGGGTACAGGAGGGAGGTGGGGTAATACAGCAACAACCAGGGGAGATAAGGAGGGGGCAGAGTGGGGGCTGGATTACATCCTCTTAAGGGATGCAAGGGGCATCTGTCTGTTGGCCAGTCAGACAGACCTAATCTCCATAGGGTCAATGGGAGAGGCCTTTCTCACTGAGATAAGGGGAGTCCTGCACTTTGGAGCCTGCCCACCAGCGGGCCCCCTCTGTACCTGGGCTCTCTGGCCCCCCGGCCACCACAGCTGCTGGTTCAGCCGATACAACAAATTCCCACTTTAACACACAGACCATTTTCAAACGTCTCTATCCAAGACAACAGCAGATCACAAACCATACATTTTTGAGCATTATTGGATTAAAACAGTTGCCATCTTAACACCGGGGCAGTATTACACTTGCCTTGTATATACAAAAGGCATAATTATGTCTATTCCCCTAAACACCAAGAAACCTTATTTTCACCATAGCAAAGCCAGAAAACGGGCACCTCCTGAGTTTTCTGGGAATGGCTGAAGGTTGTTAATAAACAGAATGAAGCATAAGTACATTTTAGTCCTAGTTATGTCACTTGAAAAAGGAGACAGAAAGACTATGTTTAATCCTAAATGAAGTGTGATATGATGCATCACAGTAAAAAAATGCTACTACTGTTTGTACAATGCTTAGAGATGCTGTTGCTCATTATAAGAAATATCTGGAGAAAATCTCATCTTTCCAGTAACATTAGAATAACAGATTATAAAGCAGTGAAGCTATATATCAATGAAGCAGCAGAATACTGAATTTGCTGTATGACCAACAGCCATGTGAGGCCTCATGTGAAGCAGAAGTTCTGTGCAAAACCAGCACATTTACTGCATGATTAATGGTAGCCTGCAAAAAATCTGCAAGCACAAAGTATCTGGCTTGGAAAACACTGATGCAAGACTTTTATTTTCAAAAAATTGTGTAAAGAATCATTTAGTTCTTCAGTTACAAAATATTATTACATGACTTGACACTCTGTGTACAAGGTGAACATTTTAGTGTATGACTAAAGAACCCTTGGTGAAACTACTGAAACCTTTCAAAACTTTTGAATGCCTCTCTACGAACTACAGATACTTCCACAATATTATTAGAAATGCATCCACGAGAGACTGACTGAGCAAGCAACCCTGACGCTCCCCAGTTCTTGCACATGTGACTTACTCTATTTTTGCATTCTGGAGGATCTGCTTTTTAAAAACTTGTAGAAACAAGAAAGGGATCTCACCTACTGACAACTTCTTCAGTGAAGGGTTAAATTCCTGCTCCGGCCAGTCTGGCACAGCATCTAACAAGCAGAGTATGCACTGTTTTTTTCCTATCCATACACTAAGGGAGGGAACAGTGTGCTCTAGACAAGAAGGGAGTGGTCTCGATGTTACAAAGCGAGGCAATAAGGGGAAGATAAAAGGTTTGCACATGGAATATTACAGAACACCTAGATGCCCTACATCTCAAATTCAGACAACAAGATCCACCAGCTTTGCATGTGCACACACAACTCTGTACAAATTGTATTACAACATGTCCAGCTGCAATATCATGAGACTCAGCTTACACAGCACTATTCAGTGAGTTTTACTGAACTGAAATGTGACATTTAAAATAACTTAGTTTGCATATTACTTAAAAGCTATTCTATAGACTTTGCTACAGTTCAGAACTATAACAGGGTCACAACTCTGAACTCATCAAAAAGCCAAGATGCCCAATACAAGTCTAAAACAAGGAAGTACTTTCTGCCAGATGGGGGAGGCAAAAAAGAAGAGCAAGTGGCAACTTCCCTCTCATCCAAAAATCACTTCCTTGTATTTATCTGCTCAGCTATTAAGTAGACTGTAGGATACCATTTTTAACTGACTTAAAAACTATAAACTGTTTTACAAGTATGATGCACAAATCCCAGGCAGACAAGTGAATTTACTGTGTTTCACACTTAAAAGATCCATCTTTAGGCTTTATCTCAACAGAATAGTCAGAAAGAAAAGAACCTATCTGGTATGGGTTGAAACATACTGTTTATCATTCTGACAATTAGGACAAACATAGTGTAAAAATATCTATACAGAATCCAGGCACTGAGTATCACCAATGGAACTTCACCATTTCAATACACAGAGGCCAAGGTATATCCATGGTATATTCCTTATAACTTTCCTCATATGTAATTAATGAAGGTGCACATTATTTAGAATCTTCAACTCATGTCAACAGTTCCTTAAAAAAACATATTTCATGGCACTATTTCTACACAGCAACTGGAGTGAACAATGAACTCATAAAATAAAACTTACAGCACAAGAAGAAAACGAACATACTCTGCTCTTAATTTTTAGTTAATTTTTCACAATAGGTGTAATTACAATACCCAGTAAACCTACAAGAACGCCATACAGGAATAATATATAGTGGTTCTTCTGGTCACATGAATCTTTTAGCTCTAAGCACAGAGACCCAGACAAAATCTCCTCATTTAGCATAGCTCTGATAAACTGTTTCTACTGCTCTCTACTCCTATACCTAGGAAGCTGTAGTGAATGCAACTGGAATATGAGAAGGTATTTCCTAGTATTATCAGCTCCCATCAGACAGACTTAAGACAAAGGCATATACCTTACATTTGCTGCTATTGATATTCAAAAGATACACTGTACCTACATAGCTTGTCAACAAATATTTGCTCTTCTAAACCACTTAGAGTAAGTTACCTACACATAGGTATTTTGATCAGCCCTTCGATTTTATTGAATTAAATCATTAGCATTTTAAGGTGTAGGAAGGGCTTCAAATACTAACAGAGTTCATCACCACGGACTGTTCTGAGCATACTCCCACTAAAAGAGCAGACACTGTTCAATACTTCAGAAAACCAGAGATCACGGGACCAGTTACGTAAATAGTTACAGAACTGGAAGGCTGTTAAGTGATTTGCCATATGCTGTTTGTTTTTGTCCACCCAATGAACTAGGGAATTTTTCTGTAACAAGTCCTACTGTAAAGTGAACTTCCCTTTTCAGTATCACCTGTGAATATACTTCAGTGTTCAAGAGAAAGACTACAGTAGCCACATCTTTTTCCCTTCATAGATATCTTGCTAACAACACTAAATGCTTTTCAAACTTGATTATAAAACCAGATCCATACGTTTAACAAGAAATTAACATGTCAGTAAATTAGAGCCTTCTTTGGAACATTATTTCAGATACAGATAAATACCCTGACAAAAAACAAACCAAACACACACACAAACCCCAGAAACAACAAAACACCCAAATCCAAAAACCCAAACCAAAACCAACACCGCCCCCCACGTCCTCTATTTGCAATGGAATCTACTGTACTCATTGTTTTTAAAGCAAAATTCATAGTAACATTAACATAACTGAATAAAAAATTTAAACTAAAACCAGATGTTTTTACTGGCACCTTCAAAACAGTGGAATTTTTCAAGGTTTTTTGATTCAGATAACATTAAAATGTAACACAATTGTGCTGTGTATCAATTTCTCTCCGAGTTTTTAAGATATGAGCCTAGAAATATACAGTAAAGTCCTCCTATATTTCACCACAGACTTCGGAATAATAACCTGTATTGTAAGAATAATATTATTCATAAAACCTTTATTTCTAGTAGAAATGTACTTCCTCTGATAAATCAAATCGTGCAAAAACACACACTCTTTCCCTTGGTTAACAAGGTATTTTTCCTTAAATTACAAAGGAAACAAGAAGAGTGACGTAATTTAACCATAAGCATATGCACTTCCATTAAAAAAGCTGCAATTTCAAAAAGATCAAACAACCCTATTACAGCATATTTGGACACTGAAATTGCACACACAAAAGCTGAGTCCAAATTTCAGTGTTCTGAAAAGAAAAGCCACATCTTTGAATTGTCATAGCTAGGTTCCTCATTCTTTCCAAAACATGTACAAAGTCCAAACTCATAACAGCTCATTTTTCATACTGTTTCTGTAATCCAGCATATTAAAAAGACAGTGGGGTCCATAAATACATTCTGCACCACTCCAGGAGCTCCATACTGAAACCAAGCAAATTTATAGCATTATCAGTGCCAATACTGCTGAAGCAAGACGGAGAGTACTCACATTCAGGACAGAAATAAACATGAACGACAGGGCCACATTGGCAATAGTGACACCAGACCACATCAATTTCTTTTTTAAGAGCCAATTTTTTTTGAGAGTCAAATGAACAGGCAATATAGAAATTTTAAAAAAAATACTTTAGCAGAAGTCTACCTTTTTCAGTTATTTCCTTCTTGACTAAACCGGTAAAAATGGAAGGGTATTCACACTAAAATCCAGTGGAGATCTGAAAGGTATAGATGAACAAGCACCAAATCTACATACTTTACCTGTGGCTGGACCTTAAGGTTCAAAACTGGGCCCAGTATTTTTAGCTTATTTATCAATGACTTGCATGAAGGAGCAGGTATCTCCTCAGCACGTTTGCTGACGACACAAAGCTGGGAGGGGAGGCTGACACCTGAGGGGGCTGTGCAGCCCTTCAGAAGGGCCTTGACAGGCTGCAGAGAGGGGCAGAGAAGAACCACCTGGATTTAACCAAGGCAAATGCAGGGTCCTGCTCCTGGGGAGGAATAACCCTGGGCACCAGCACAGGCTGGGGGCTGACCTGCTGGAGAGCAGCTCCGCAGAGAAGGGCCTGGGGGTCCTGGTGGGCAACAAGCTGTCCACGAGCCAGCAGTGCCAAGAAGGACAGTGTTAGGAAGAGCACTGTGAGTGGATCAAGGGAGGTGATTCTGCCCCTCCACTCACACCCAGCGAGGCACATCTGGAGTGCTGTGACCAGTTCTGGGCTCCTCAGTATGAGATAGACATGGAGCTCCCGGAGCGGGTCTGGTGGAGGGCAACAAAGATGATCAAGGGACTGGAGCATCTCAGAAAGAAAGACTGAGGGAGCTGGGGCTGTTCAGCTGAGAGATGACTGAGAGGGCACCTCATCCCTGTCCGTAAGTATCTGCAGGGAGGTGTCAGAGGATGGATGTCAGATGCCTGGCAGTGCCAGGCAGTGCCAAGCAATAGGAGAAGAGGCAATGGGCAGAAACTGATGCACAGGAAGTTCCACCTGAACTTTACCGTCAGGGTGGCTGAGCACTGCAACAGATTGCCCAGAAGGTGTGGAGTCTCCCCCACTGGAGATATTCCAGAACTATCTGGATGCAATCCTGTGCAGTGTGCTCTGGGATGACTCTGCCTGAGCAGGGAGGTTGGACCACGTGACCCACTGTGGTCCCTTCCAACCTTACTCATTCCATGATTCTGTGACTGAAACAGAAGCATCTTTGCCAGTTTCTCCCTCTCACAATTTCTCAGGATCATTTTTCATTCTTCTCATTTTTTTCAACTCTTGTTCATCCACCACATCCCTTTTAATTCCTTCTTTAAGTCTCTTTTGCACTGCTTACCCTTCTGACGTAACTTCACTGTTCACTCCAAAAGCAGATACTGAGAACATTCTTCCTGCCTTAATAAAGAAATACTGTGGGAATCCAATTTAATAGCAGCATTTTAAACACCGTGTTAATTCTACACTCCGTGCAAAGCATCTTGCTCCACTGATCACAGCCACAGAAAAACTACTACTGTAGTAAATAATTACTAGCTTTCTTTCCTAATGACTTTTCAGTACTACCAAATCAGAAATAATAACGAGCAAAACAGTAAAAAAGTGCTCAATGATATACTGCAGATGTAGTTCAAAATTCAACTGCAGCAAATACTACAGATCAGAACAGTAATTTACCACAAATTCACTATGCATAATCACAGAATGGCTTGGGTTGGAGAAGACCTTAAAGATGATCTTGTTCCAAACCCCCTGTCACAGGCAGGGATACCTCCCACTAGACCGGGTCACTCAGAGCCTCATCCAGCCTGGCCTTGAACACCTCCAGACCTTTGTACTTGTACTTCCCTTTTGAAAACCAGTTCTAACCGAAGAACCCTGTGAAACTCAACACTCCTTATGACACATTGACCTGGAAGTAGAGGAAAGTGGCAGTCTTCTCGTCACCTAAAGACATAACATCTGTATTTCATGTCATTGCCACACCACATTAATTATGTCCTATATGGAAAACTTAATTATTTGTGATTTCATTCTTCAACATGAAGGGCTACTCATGTCTTTACTAAGCACTCATTTCACTAAAGTCTGCATGGAATTAAAATAGCAAAATATTAACCAATAAGTCTCCAGATAAATCTCTGTAAATAATCAATGGTCTAGGAACTGTCAAAGAAATACCAAAGAAATTCTGACCAACACCCTCAAATATTGAATAAAACATGACATAACAAGAAAACCAAAACCCATTTCCTTCATACTGAATAAAACTGTTATGTCTTTTATTATACTGACTATAAAACTGAAACCATCTAATTGCACATGGGAGTTCCAACTTTGTTTTTAACATTACTAGCTCGATTAAAAAAACACTGAAAATTGATGTTTCATATCTCGGGAGCCTTAACACTTTATATCTTAGCAAAAACATTTAAAAATCAGTGATTAAAACATGCCACTTATAATCAAAAACACACCATGATTTTGTGGTAGAAAAAATCAAAGCAAGTGCCTTTTCCTCAAGTATCTTTTTTAGTTTTTATGTTGTTACATATCATTGTGTAAAACCATGCATATCTTTTAGAAAGAAAATAAATAAAACTAAAATGACATGTAATTAATTTAATTAAGCTGTAACAATATTCTGAATTCAATACATCTTTAGCGTATAATGGAAAATTAAAGACACTCCTTTTTTTCTGAAGAGAATGATTTGGAAATGAAACTATTTGATACTATTGTCCTCATCAGCCTCAGAGAAATACTAAATATTTAAAACATTCAAAAGATCATTTATCAAAATATATTTGACTAAATTTTGAGTGTTCTTCTTACAGTATCATATACTATATCACAAAACAGTCACAAGAAGGATTAATTTCCCAGACGCTTTAAAATGCTTTATAAGAATATGCAAAATGATTACACTTTTATGGGAGCTGAATGCACAATTTGCATTTAAAAAAATCACATGGTTAATTGTGAAAGCAATATTTGTTTTCATACCATAAAAAAGCATAAACAAAATACTTAACTGATAAACTGAAATACATTAAGTACCTTGCACCAAGATTAAGTATATCCACTACCCAGCTACAAAGCAAATTAGTAAACTGAAACAAAGGCAGCAAAACTGCATAAAGTAAAAGTTGAGAACAAATTTTTATCTTAACTTGTCAGTAGTATCCTGAAACTTTAGCACTTTAGCAATTACATTCTCAACGCAAAGTTTTTCAGAATGCTAGATTTCTTCTGTTTCTTTACTCTGAAGCAACTTCACTCTTCTGTAAATTGAAAATAACCTTGTACAGTCTAGAAAGACTTCTATAAGGAGAGAAATACAGAAGAGAACGATTACTGCTTACAATTTGACCTTCCCATCTGAGTCATCCAGAGAACTAGACTTCAGCCCAGATCACTTAAATGAATATGACCCTGACGTTAATGTCATGAAACATGGGTTAATTCTTGGTATTTCTGAAAGCGCAAAAAGAAAGCCCATACTTAATATATTTTCTTTTCAGTTCCCAAAGTTATACTGGACTTGGTTTTACTGTAATTGTTAAAAATTCCATTTTCAAATTAGATGTTATAGACATAAGCATGAAGCAACTCACAGGAGATGTGCCCTGCACTAGTGGCATCAGTCCATCGGGCTGGCACACATTTGGCAGTAGTCCATTAGGCTGGAAATACTCATTTGCTATCAACCTGCTGCAATTAGAGTACGCTCTTGATAATAAAATTAAAGTTTCTTTTTTTCTGGTTACATACAAACAATCAAAAACTTTTACGTCTCTCAAGAATACATAGTAGCACAAAATAAATGCTTGAATTTCTAGCACGCCACAAACCAGCTTGTTCACACAAACAAATGTATCAACTAGTTACTTCATAGAGACAATCAACAGTAACATGAGAGCAATTTAGAAATAATTTATTGCTCTCTAAACTGTTGTGGTTCTCAGCACCTATCTTAAATGGCTGTCACCAACATCAGTGTCATTTGCTTTACTTCCACGTTAAAATCGTGCTAACATGTACTAATATCTTCACAATAATACTTTTAATTAAGCCACGTATCTGACTGATACAAAATTTTGTTGCTCAAGATTATTGCAAACATTTCATATCAAGGATTCCAAACTCAACAATCAACTAAAATGAAAATTAAAATGTTTTTCACCCATGCTGCAAAACAGTTTTTCCCACTTCAACAAAGAACTGGAGAGACTACACAATACACTTTTCACAACATCTGCACAGTCATCTCTAATTTCTGAATCTGTGTATCTTGGAAACAATTTTTGTAATTTTTACAACTGTAATGCATAAATTAGCAATAGCTTTTTGCAATAAACAGATGTAATAGGTAAAGAACTCTAACAGAAACAAGGAGATTCCCAGAAACTACAGCAGAAAACTGAGCAGCAACTAAACCGGGCCACAACATCAATAAATGCACAACTAGGAGGCAAATACTGACATGAAACCAGACACATAAAATCATGGAGAAAATACTGAACAAAGGTGTTTTTCCAAGACATAACTCGGGATTCCTAGTATTAACGTATGGCAACAGCACACCAAATTTAATTCAGTAAACTACCTGCAGCTGAAACAGTAAACAGTTTCTGGCCAGATGAATGTAACTGGATGAGAAATACTACCTTCTGTGTCAGCTGGTACTAAATACAGCTTTACTAGAGATGTCTTTTAATACATTGTCCTTAAAATCAAAAGATAATCTCATAAACTGCACATTTAAGCACTATCTAAAACATATCTACCATTGTTTCCACTCAAAAAAGTTAAAGCAACGACAGCTACTGAAAAGTGTTCCTCATATGGAAATATTGATTACAAAAGCCTTCTGAAATATTAACATGCAAGCCTTCAGTAACACCTCTACAGGTGTTGCAGATGTTTTATACCACGTTATAGAGATTATAAACATAGATCATACAAAGTCCAGAAGAAAACTGCACACATCAGAAAGCATGCTGTACCCCAAAAGATGACCTTACAAATAACTTTGTGTAACTTATACCTTTTCATTGTTAACCTGCCATCCTCTTTATTCATCTCTTTTCCTCATAAAATAGAAGTTAATACTAAGCAGAATACAGAAACTACTGCTGCTGAAGCAACTAAATGAATTGTAACACCGAAGAAAAAGAAGATTATGAATAAAAATAACATAAGAAGATAGTCTAAACAAACTAAAAATGGAGCAAGTAAATTGTTAGGAACCTCTAGCAAATGAAGATCAAAAAAAACTGTTTTCCGAAGAAAGACAAGCAGAATCCGATGGTAAAAAAAAAAGTTAAGATGTTAGGGTGCCACTTCCTGCGAAAAACTTACTATTGGATTAGATTTAGTGGAAGAGACTATTGAAAGAGAAAGGATCCAACTACAAGCAAAGCCTCAAACCCCTTAACTACAGCAGGAATACACAGATTTTTAGTTCTATTTTTCAAGTGCCCTTATCAGCTTTTTGCAAAAATATAGTAATATTTTAAAAAAAATATTTCTTGCAATGAGGTTAAACTGCATACTGTGCTACTTTGAGATTATTTAAATCAACTGAAAATAAATAAAAAATCTGCAAAGTGCTCTTGAAGAAATGCTTTAAAATTCACCACCTTCCTTAAAAAACAAAAACCCCTTTACACTACATGAAACATTGTTTTACATTGATTAAGACAGGACAGGAAGAACCAACATTATGAAAAGCTATGCTGTCTTTGTAACAGAGTAAGTTGTAACAGTCCTGGAAGGGTAACAGGCAACATCCAAACAACTGTTAGATTAACTAGGGAGATACAGGAGCATGATCCTCTTCCCACAAATGAGCGTAAGTCAGCAAAAAATCAAACCTCTTTTCCAATGACATAATGAAGAAAAACAGTCAGGAAAGCCACAAGTTTCAGGTTCGACTTACAGTCTGATTATGCCTGCATGATTAGGAGTTGAAATGCTAAGTACAAAGTACTGCAAATAGTCTATCAAGATCGTAAGAAACATTTACATATAAGGTCTTAAAATTCACATTTCCCAGCATCCAGTATGTATGAACAGCAGTATTCCCACCTAACGTGTGCATAAAAGTCTGTATAAGCTCTCCTTTCAGAATTAAAACTCAAGGCTGAAACTTGAGTTTGAAGCACTGTTATTCTATGGTACCTCGTTATTGTAAAAAGCATGAATCCTGGCCATTCAGCACTATCACGTTAAGACAATTACATGTTTTCTCAAAAATTGCCAAGAATTTTATAAAAATGATGTCAAAATGTATTCATTACACAGCCCACAATTACAGCCTTGAAGTATAAACCAGACAGAACATGGAAAAACATTTTAACTAAGAACCACTAAGCATAAATACCACTGGCATCTCATCTTTAAAACTATTTTAAACCTCTTAAGAAAATTACTTCAGTTCAACTACTGAAATTTCAGTGAAACTGAATGACATCCCCACAGAACCAAAATAATTGAAAGTCACTGGGTGCTCAGACATCCAAGCAGGAAGAGCAGGTAGCACACTCAGCCTAACACCAGGTTTGTTTGCATCTACTACAGTTTTAATATACAGAGCCAATCTCTGGTTTTACAAAACTCCAATTCCAATCCACTGATTGGATGTTTCTTCCAGTCAAAACTTCCTGTTGCACACTACTCCTACATCACTGCTTCCCTCTCAAGAATGCAGAACATAAGGCTGGAACTCGGGGAAATCACACTTGGATCTCTCAAGTGCTAGGCTAGAGCAGGAGGAATTGCAATGCTCTTCCTGGAAAGATGATCCTTATTCTCCCTAGCACCAATATCAAAGTGAGTATGTTTCTTTAAAAGCCATTTTGGAAAGAAGTTACCCTTGTTATTAGAGAGAGGTCTTAATATTAAGAGGGTCTCAAACTTGGGGAGATAAGTTAAAAGATCTAGTTTATGTGATTGCAAAACCTCAGCAGAAATAACACAAAAGACCTCTCAGCTTTTAAAAAACAAACACGCAATCAAGATAAACTAAAACAAATAACCCACAACCAGTTTCCTCAGTCTCAACCTAAACACTTAATCACACCACTACACCTCTTGCTACAGGAGTAAATATTTGAGTATCATGCAGAGCCAGGATACTTAACAAAACTGCTCAGCTTGCGTCACATGGTGACATTTCTATTTAAGTTTCACAGAACTGTACAGTCTACATTCTCCTCACATTATTACAATGTAGAAAAATCCCAAACACTTGGATGTTTCTGATAAGTTACTATTTATTTTCAAGAAATTAATTTTTCCTCTTTAAACATGCCATCACCTTAGACACGAGACCTAACCAGATATTCCAGTCTGGTTTTTACTATTTTATTACAACACGCTGAAGAAATTTTCAAGACAAGTTCATCCTTTTCTTGCCCTGCTCCAAACAAATTTGCAACACCTTGACCACAGTGCACTGATCTCCAATGTCATCATCTGTTCTTTAGCAAATTTCACAGATAATAAAAACCCTAGTTACTGAGATAAAGCTTTTAATTAAAGAAATATTCTGAAAATTAAAGTTTCAGCATTCATAAGTCCAAGCACATATCATTGTTCTTCTAACTCACAGTTCACAGCAGTCAAAACTCATAAGGCTGAAAAAAGATCCATTAAATTAAAGAAAATAACATCAGTAACTGTTGCTGATTGAAATAATGCTGTGCATCAACTACAAGCTACAGGTAGAGCTAGTCTGCAAATACTCCCTTTCTCAGAAACAAAAAACTGCTTTGAAAATTTCCTGGTAATACAGTATTTAGTCTCAAGCACATTAATGAGTTTCCCTGATCCTGTGAGATCTTTGCTCATAAAATGAACAACTTTTGGTAAAATTAAATATGTAAATGAGTACCTGCACTAATAGGGTCTAAATAAAGTAGATATTAGGGGCATGAGGGAACCCATATTCGACTCTACAGAACAAAACCGTTTTATCAGTCGTCCTTAGTGGACCTTCACACAGTTTTCCATTTACTAATCACGACTTTGAATTTGTTTTCAGAGAAAAACTACAATAAAACATTTCATTTAAAAGCATATAATGTGCATCATATCTTTGCAGCTACTGTGCTTTACTGGTTTACACTAAGGTCTCAGACTTCAACCTTTCTTTCATCTGATTATTTGACTTCTTTCCTGAATCTCAAATCTATGTCCATCCTGAAACTTAAAAATTTCTCTTTTTTTTTTTTTTTTAAATCGGTCTCTTTCTAACCATTCCAGTATCTGCAATCTTCACGCATTCTCTACCCATCTCATTTCTCAACCACACCACATCCTCTTCTCTGGTATTGAGAGATTATCCTTTCACCCACATGTTTTTCACCCAGCATTATCTCTTCCTTCTCTATGGTATCAAACATTAGCTTCTTAACCTCACTTTCAAGGGCATCGCTGGCGGATTCCAGCTTATTACCTCATCATACCAAAGGATTACTGTTTGCTTCGTTTGAGACACCAACACTCCCTTGTACTTTTCAACAAGTATTTCCTGCATTCTCTTAGGTTGTTTGGGTGCTCATCCCCTGCAAATATGACGAAGGTCTGCCCCACCGCTACCCTTTGCTTGCAAGGCTTACCAAAAGAAACAGCTAAAAGGCTGCAGTTGAGATCACTGCCCACTGTGCCGAACAATATTGGGGTTTGCACAACTCTCATTCGGCACGACCACTATGTGACCCAGCCCCTGCTGGAATTCAAAGTTAACTGGATTGGGGATGCTCTTTATACTGAGTTTGTGCAGAATGCAGCACAACACAAGGACACCATGTGACTAATGGTACTAGGTCCTACCTAAATACAAACATAACATATGCTCTCACGATTGATTACAAATGTCAAACACCCTAAATATTCCTCTAATTGTGACTGACATCATATAAATACGGGGAAAAATTGCAGGACAATTAGATGCCATAACAGATAGCTGAAACAGGAACACTTTATCCATTTATTGTACGGATTAAAAAGTGTTGGATATTATGAATATTACAATTTCCTCTTCCAGAGTATTTCACTGCTGTAGAGACAGCCAACTGCACTGGAGCACAGGTGTTGTCTGGGGTTCACACACATCAATTATTTTCCCACTCACTGCCACAAGAAAACCCCATGCCACCTAGACCAAATGCTTATTTGAAGATATTATTAGAAAAGTAAAACGTTATTGACCTCCTCTGAAAGAAATGAGGCATCTGGGATAAAGACAAAGCATACAAGAAGCATACCCACATTCAAAGAAAACGAGCTCCAATTACTCTACCAACCAGAATATACAAAGTGAGGTTTTCACACCCACTTGAACTGGGCATCCATCACGAGAAAGAATCCAGCAATCAAATGCTCTCTTTCCAAAGGATTTACAATGCAGATGGAGAGCCAAAAGGCACACTCATCTTCATCACGTGCACTCACATTTGGTAACCTCAAATACGCCGAAAGTTAAGGCTGCTTCTCAACTCTCCAGTGCAATTGCTGTCATATTTCAGAAGTTCTTTACTTAAGAACTTACGAAGTTCTTACTTTGTACTTAACTCCAAACTCAAATCTAGTGGGTGTCATTTCATTGTACAGTGCCAAAAAAGTATCTTTTACTTAATATTGAAAGACAAAAAAGCATGTAGTACTATTTCCTGTGTACCAGCCAAGGAGAAGCGATTGGCATGGTACTTGCCTCTGGAACAAACATTTGTGAGTATCCGAATCACAGCAACTGTACCAGCTACTAAGTAGTAAATTAACTCTATCCCCTCCAAAACCGGGAAAAAGTGTAAGGGTTACTTTCAACATTTTAAAACACTAAAGCAATATATATGTGCCCTTGCATATTATGTGCCTTGCACTTTTATGTGCCTTTGCACATTAAAGAACGTTAAAGTATTCTACAAATATTGCTACGATATTAATTTGATTAAAACAAACAAACGAAGTGTATTCCAATTTTACAACCCAACTAATACAGACAAAAAGTAAGTTTATTCGCCCAAGATGACAAGAGTTCCACAGTAAAGCCCAAGAAAAATTCAGGTCCTGCAATATTAGCTTTCTAGCTCACAGTAAAACTGCATTTCTCCTTCAAAAGATGTAAAAAGTAATAAAACTACAGACAAATGTACAAACCACGATGCCAGAACGCAATTTCATCAGTCTAATGCCCTTTTCATTGTAAATGACAAAGCAGAAGCAGAGTTCTGACTAACAAAAAAAAAAAAAAAGAATCAAAGAAAAGGTATTCATGAATCTTACATGTAACTACTTCAAATTTCCATACAGTAGAAATTAACCGAAAATTTAGTACACCTAAAATTAAGCCTTTTCCTGTTCTAGTCACATAGCAGGAGATGTAATAGTCCTGCCACTCTCCTCTTAGACTAGAGCTTGTAGCTGAAAAAAACCCCAGCAACTCAGAAATTTATTGCAGATAATTCCATAAACAAAGTCAGTGTAGAGGGTCTGCATTTTAATGAAAACCAGAAGGCTTTTATTAGTATAATACTTTTTTTTCCCTTCTTTTCCCATCCAGCTGAAGCACTGACATACATCTGAAGACAAACCTCTAAACCTTCTGCCAAGAGAGCACTGGGACTGGGGTACGTAAACTCACTAGGGGCAAAATGAAACAATCTGATTGGAATTTCAGCTTTCACTGAACAGTTTGTTCACCATTACAAGGAAAAAGCTGAACATATCTGGACTTCAGGGAATTCTTTCTTCTACCAAAAAGAATTCAAGTTCTTCAAAAAGTATGCACATGTGTTGTATGAACAGTGAAATCTTAATCTGAAATGTGTTAAATAACTTCCCCTCCACAAAAAAATAAAACACCCTATGTTACTCAATTACTTTACCAAGAACACTAAAAAGTGCTCTGCAAATGTAAGGACAGAAGTATTTAAAGATACTATATTAACAAATGAGGGTCTCACCCAGATCAATCCAGTATAAGAACTAATTTAAATACAACACTAATTAACATTTCGATATTTTAGATTTATTTCAGTAGGTCTACAGCATCAGTGACAACTCTGCACAAGCAATAACTCTGTCTTCCAGTATTTACTGCTAACAGCTGAAAGCACAAATCCTACCTACTTGGGCAACCCTCAGCTCATGAGCACATTGCCAACCGACTTTTCTCTACTCGTGCTTTTCTCCATCCCAAATTCTGAGGGATTTGCCTTTCTAAAGGATCATTATTTTGACAGATACACTCTTTAAAGAAATCCTCAGCTTGGTTGAGATAAAAGATCCTGCAAACTCCAACAACCTTTTTACTATTCTCACTCAGGAAATCAAATGACAGCTGCAGCATTTAGAATCTTGATACAGGCAACTCTCAGATTTTGTACTATGAACAAAGATACTGCATACATTTTTTACAAGACAGCAATACTTTTCCAGTGTTCAGAATTTCCAGATTAGTAAAGTCCCATGTATGTTTGTACAAACTTCATTGAAAAGCATATACACTTCCAAGTACATAAACAAGTGAGGCCATAAATAAAAAGATGTCTTTTTAATAGATATCAGATGATAAAGTTTCCAAAACTCAAAAAAACCCACCTTCTAAATAGACAGTCAAAGACACACGTATGCATTCTTAAAATAAATTATGTTCAACATCAAACCCAAACCAATAAAGGCTAATGACAACGACACACCCCTTCCTGGAAAAACTAGTAAAAAGGTCAGATGTTTATGAACCAGACAATTGCTGGAAAAATACGGACAAACATTTTCAACTGAAAGTCAGTACAATTGTTTTCACACCAAAGCCCGAAGTAACTACACTTTCAATAACCAAGTATTTGATCCTTACATAACTTTCTAGTTGGAAATCTCAGGGGTCTTCACAAGGATGAGGTAAGCTGCACAATACTCCTTGTGAAAGACTGGAACCTCACAGCAATCAGGCATTTTATCCAGCATGTCATCCAAGACAGGGGAAATGTGGAACCATCCCATGCATCTGGAAAACGCTGTAATCTTACACTTTAGCCACAAGACACATTCCTTGCACACATTTGCAGACCACAACAGCACAAGCACTGAATGAAGAGAGAATCTATACAGAGTACCGTTTGCAATCTTTGGGTTAAGGTGAAGGAGAAATCTGGGGGAAAAAAAAAATCCCCTTGTTAAATAGAGTATTGCCTTTAACAGAGTATACGTTAGCACACTGGAAAGTAAGTTTACAAAATATTAAGATTCAAAAGCACAGAATAACTTCCATATGGGATATGGTTTGATATTTAGGATTATTTACAGTGGTTTGTTATCTGCATTAACAATACTAGTAACTACTTAACCACATTCACTTTTACTGGTAAGAAAGGTTTCTCAGTTTCATGAGAAAAAAACTTCTTTTGCTTTGAAAAAAACTTTTATTTAGCTAAAAAATAAACTTTCTAATCTAGTGAACAAAAATACAATAAATTACTACAACAGAAGTATGCTACATAATAGTTAGCTACTAGTTGAAGCTAACTCTTTCCTATTTACATTCTAGGAATGTTTTCCACATATAATTACACTTGACAACTTTTTAAATTAGACAACATCACCACACGATTTATCTTCACAAAAAGAGACTATGATTTTAAAACAAGAAGGAAACAATGTCTGAAAGCGGGACTGAAAGCATAAGAAAATTTTTAACAGCTTTTGAAAAATTACTGATGCAACCGAGTTATTTAATATTTTTAAAAATAGAAGTTGGGTTTAGGCACAGAATGAACTTTGTTTAAGGAAAGATGAAAAAGGGCACATCACGAAATATACTTTGATCTTTCTTTGGTCCAACATAACTAATTTCTAAAATACTATTCTACAGTGCCAGTGGTTTCTTAATTATAAAAGATGGTGTGCTTCTGGCCCCAAGGAGCTCACAACAATAGTATCATTAAATCTTCTATAGCCATTTCTCTTTAATCATGAAATCTCAGCACAAAAGCCCTCAGCAAAATTTCTGTTTTAAATATTTATCAAGAGGTGAGAAACAGATGGCTAGACTGGTTCTACAGACTGAAAATGTTCTGACATGGTATTCAAACTCTTTCTCTGCCAACTGCTATTAAGGGGTTCACAGGGGTTGGAACGACGGAACGTGCATCCAAAGTCAAAAAACACCCCTCCTGATGTTTTGGGTTTTTTTTTAAAGAGACAGCACAAACTCTTTAATTAATTTCCAGAGAAGCCACTTCAGAGTGCCAATCACACTGTGTCTCCTCTTATTACACCAAGTACTTCATTATCAGCTACACTCCAGTCTCCAAAGCTTAGTAAGCCTTTAGCATCAAAGCAAATGCACTACATATTCAATTTAACAGCACAATAACCCAAGATGACAATAACCAGACATATTTTTTTAAATACTCTGTCAATGCTATTTGTACACTTTATGCCCACCACAAAAAGAACTCCAGATGTACAGAAACGTAAACACTGAACAGATGCTCATGCTGAGAAGATTCTTAAACATACCATAATCTATCATTTTTATTTCCAAATATTTAAAAGTACTAAATCCCCCCCACCCATCAATTTTAGTTCCATCTATTTAGTTCCACCTATTCTTGCCTTGGATATTGCAGCACAGTTTGACAGAAGTCAGACAGGGCACTTTATAAAGCAAAAATGCAAGCATAACCACAACTTCAATGTATAAACCCTCCTACTGTTCATGAGGTGAACATAGGCATGCAGTATTTGAAAAAAGCCGACAAACTCCAGAAAGCTAATTCTGGAAAATATCTGTATCTCAATAAACAGCAACAATTTTCTATTACTAATGAAGTGCAGCAATGCTACTTTGCAATTATGCGCCCCCTTTCTTCAGATGATTACTGCTTTACAAATGTTACCTACAAAGAAGTTAAATCTTAGGGACAGGAAAATCTGGCACCCAACAACCAAATTCTCAGAAAATGTCTTTCAACAAGACTCCCCAGTTCTCACTACTCTCTTCTAACCCTTAAGAGAATATTATGCAAAGCAGTTCAGCAACATATCTTAGGTCTTATGTGGTCATACTATAAGGAATATGCTGCAGAGTAACCACAAAGACATACACACTGATGACAATAAAACTATTTGTTGAATACTACTTTCAAATCATAATCAAAATTTTCTACTGTAATAAGAAAGCAGAAAAGGGGAGCATATTCCCCACAACACAGAAAATGTTGTGGAATTAAACAGTTATAATCACAGGATGGCTTATACGATTTGATATTTATTTTGCTATTATTAATTTACATTATTTCATACAATGCTATCAAAAGAAACACAACAGGGAGCATGCTGTTTAGCCACGGCACACAGAAAAGCACCAAGTGCTTTAGCCTAATCAAGACATACGCATTTTGTACAATGCACACTCACTTCAGAGAATGGTGGTGTACTTATGAAAAAAAAATCTTGCTTGAAAAAGAAACAGCTACTAAATTTAAAGAATTAGAAAATATAGGCCAATCAAAGAAAATCTTTCCTTTGTCCTGTCCCTGATGTAACCACTTAATTAGAATACGTATCATCTCAATACCAGAACTACCATATTTAATAATTACCACATATATACCAGACATGAGGTCCTTTCCTTATCCCCTAATTTTTCTTCCGGCTCCTTATTTGTCTCTATATTCATTTACGCTCAGTTTTTTCCTTTATCAAAAATAGCATACAGTATAAAACTCCAGAACAATTAAAAAAATACCTCAGAACTGTGAATCAGCATGAAGTATCAAAAAATAGCATGAAGAGATAGAACTTAAAAAGGCAGAGTTAAGGAGGTATTAAAAAAGCCAGATACAGAATCATCAAATTTGCTTCAATGAATTAACAAAGCATACATACATATTTGCATACGTTCTGAAAAGCTAAGATCTACATATCAGGCTTAACCCTGAAAAATTCCACTTTATGAGGTGAAAGCACTAACGAAGGAGAGTTTTAGACCCAATGAGGAGTCCAGAAAACCTGAGCAGAAGAGTTCTCTGCAGCTGGGGACTGAACACGGCGAGCTCTTGTGTCCCTGCTGCCATCAGCAAACCCAGAGCAGCTCCAGCTGCCTCCTGAAGCTCCACTGATGCTAAGAAACAGGAAATGATGAAGGAATTGCTACCCAGAACACAAACACGTCTAAGAGTTTATTTTTATCTTGTTCAGAGTCCTGTCTTTGAAGAGCCACAAATACTGTTTTTCCACGTGTTTTTAACCTAGATTTTGTCCCAGATCTTAAAAAAGTAACCTTTACTTGCCCAGAACAAGTTGTTAAAACAATTCAAGTTCAATACTCTTTATAGTAAGTGAAGCACCAAATAGTCTTCTAAGAAACCAGTTTGATCTATAAACACAGTAGATTAAGTATTATTAGATTCAATTAAAAAAAAATTAAAAGGTATCCTGTAGTGTAAAAATTTGCATTGTCAAAGCATAGTTAAACAGACCATTTTATGCATAAAGTCACCTCAGTGCAGAGTTGCAGATCATCTCCTGATATCAAGGAAAAAATATATTAGATTTTGCTGAAATAAAAGTGTTACGGTAAAACTTTTAGCTTAAAATTCTGGCATTATTTCTTCAAACTAATGCATAAGAATTAGTGACTTAGGAGAAAAGAAATATAGTAGGTCAAAATAAATTTCAGCTAGTTTCATGACACTGTGAGTTCAATGCCTATCGTTAAAAGGAAGTCTGAGGTCAAAATCCATCTTTTCGCGTATGTTTCTTAAATGCAGGACAAAGACAAGTACTTTCAAAGAAAACTGAACACAAGACAGAGTACAAAACTTTCAACGGTCATTTAGAGGCGGAACAAAAAAAATACAATTAAGAGGCTACAAAAATGAGCACATATGAGTAAGCTAGAACTCTGTCTTCTAGAGCAATACATATTTGAGTGCTTACACTCAGTGCTCACTCAAATACCAACCCCCACTCTTCTCAAGTGACACTCACCTCTCACCTGAAGTACACACAGGCATGAGCTACACACACACTCTCGTGTGGCCAATACACATCAGAGCTTTTACTTACTCCTTACTGCCGATGTTACAACAGTTTTAGATTTCAGGCTTGTTACACCAGTGCCGTCAGCACTTAGCAAGTGTATTTTGTATTTGTGTCTCATCGTGCCTACAAATCCTAGTAAAGTACAAGGTACTATGCAAAACACTAAAGTAAGCCCTGAATACCTTTAAATCAGGCTTGTCCACGTAGTACACGTGATGCTATTACATCTCCATTTTGCATAATCAGGCACAACTTAATTCAGGTGGCTTCAGGAGCTCGGCTGGCACTCCCAGCCCCTGCGCCCCACCCAGCCACTCCGCCCGCAGCACCACGGCTGCCCCGGCTCCTCGGGCAACCACTTGTCTCGGTGTGGAGCAGATCTTTGCTCCTCTAGAGACTAATGGCCCTGCACTACAAAATACTGATAAAGGTATTTAATTCAACGCAAAAAAACAAAAAAAAAAATACCCAACAAGCCTCACTAAACAAAAACAACCTCTGCTAGGTCCAGATTAAGAGTTCCTGAACCTGACTCCAAGCTGCAATGTTTAGCTTTCTATAGTTTTTTTTTTCTTAACACAAAAGTCTTTGCTTCACAGTCTTTAAAAGCAAGTAAACGGAGGGCAGGCGGCATTTACAGCGGGGATGTTAAACCCTCCTCGGTACTATTATTTTTTCTGCCGAAGCTTTCCCACGATCAGTGTTAGCTCCAGTCAGAGAGGCAAGAGCAGGAAACCTGAGAGAGGAGATACAACACCCCACCACTGCGAGCAGACATCGCCGTGCTTCGCTCCGGCGCTCCTCCGGGAGAAGCCCCTTCCTTGCCGTCCTCGGCACAGCCAAAGAGCCTTCGGAGGGAAGAGGGGAGCTTTAAGAAAAGACCTAACGCGGGACAGACACTGCCTGTCTCGTTGCTGCCAATTCTTCGTATTTAAAACAAACACGATGCAGTGTTAGCCAATCTTCTGCGGTACTTTTAGAGACAAAGCTATATAGTAGCTGCTTCTAATTAGGGCCGGCAGCTGAAAACGCTTTGCTCGTCTGAGGAGCCCGGTGGTTTTCGGGGGAGCGGCAGCTCTGCCGCCGCCCCGAGGCTGCC
>VZTF01004774.1:141027-233997 GCA_013397755.1 Cnemophilus loriae | reverse complement strand
AAAGCCATGTCCGCCGAAGGCCCCCCGGCAACGGCGCTGCCGCCCGGGCACTCCGGGCGCGACGCTTGCGGCCACCGGCGCTGGCGCTACCGCGTCCCCTCAGCTCTGCGGGACGCGGGCCCACCCTCAGCACCCGGCTGGGCTGCCTGCCCTCCGATTGGCCAGCGCTGCTGTCTGTCACTGAGCGTCATGCCTCGTAGCCAATGGGCGCACGGGGAGGGCCGGGGCGGGGGCTGCAGGGCGGGGCTGTGCTCGGGCTGGAGCGAGGGGCAGGTAAGGGGCGGGTATGGGGTGGGTGTGGGGTGGGGATGGCCGCGGGGCCTGAGGGGGGGTCTCAGAGGGTCCTGGCCCGGCCCTGGTCCTGCTCCGTTCCCCGCACCCGGGGCGGGGCTGTTCGGAACCGTGCGGGACCCGGGGCTCGCGGGGCGGCGGCGGCCTGCACTGCCGGAGGCATCCCGGGAGGCCGGCTGGGACCGGGCGGTGGAAGCATCCGGGCCTTCGGCCGGAATTGAGGGGTCCGGCCCTGCTCTGGGCCCGGGTCGGCGTCGGGAGCGGTTCGAGCACAGATCCGGGAAGGGAAACGGGCTGGAGTCTTAGAAGGGCTCCAGGTGATGTTCACAGAATCATCCTAGAATGGTTTGGGTGGGAAGGGACCGTAAAGATCATCTAGTCCCAACCCCTGCCATGGACAAAGACTCCTTCCACGAGACTAGGCTGTTCTAAGCCCCGTGCAGCCTGGCCTTGGACACTTCCAGGGATGGGGAGGCTAAAGATGAGGTGATTATTGGGCACTCCCAGGGAGAAGGAGCACGGGGTGGTTGTGTGCAGCTGTGCTAAGGGCAGCCCTTTGTGGGGGCTCGTCCTGGGAGCTGCCACACTCACTCAGAGCCCCCGAGAACTTCACCTCAACCACACACCCTCTGCTGTTCTTACTGCGCTGGCGGGTTTTGGTCCAGATGCAGCTGCTTTTGGCCACATGGCTGCTGTGGGCTGGGCTGATGGTCTGGAAAAATACCTCTAAGGCATGTGTGCACGTGTCCCTTTGCTGTCAAACTTGCAGATAAATATGCCTTAATTATCCTTTGTGTGGCTGAGGGTGTTCTGCAGTTCATGGTGCGTGAACTCTGCCCAGGTTCCAAGTTTTTGTTTATGGTGCAATAGATCACGTGTTTTCCCCTACTATTATTAAAATTGACATTTATGAGTTGTTCACGTGTTCTGAACTCGGCTGAGAGGCTAAAACTGAATTCCAGGTACATGCGTCATTGTGTTAAAAATTCAGACAAAAGTCCAGACTCACTTAAAATGGGCAGTGTGCACTGGGCAGCTCAGATCAGTCCTGTTCCCCAGATCTGTGATGAAGATCTGAACCCTGATGTGCAGGGGAGTCTGCCTGGCATGGACCATTGTTTGAGGAGATTTTTGAAACTGTGGTGCAAAACCTTAATAAATCACGGGATAAGGTGATAGGACTGGGGATATATTTTGGACGTCTGGCAGCTTGTTAGAGGTTGCTGGTGTTTTGTTTAGATAAAGAAGAAAGGAACTTGGTGTTTGTAATCCATTATGTGAATTTAAGGTGTTGACATAAGATAAAGCAAAGTGTGATGGAATATTGCAGTGATTTAAATCCCAGTGGAATCGGGTCAGGTGATTGAGTACATGTACCTGGAGTGAGCTGTGGGATTACCTGGGAGCTGATTAATGAAGGTGTAAACTCCCTTCCCCTTCCTCTGCTGAAACCGCTCTTCCGTGCTGTCCCAAGGTCCTCAACACCTGTTCCACCTTTCCTCTCTGAGGGTGAACACCAGCCTGGCCAAGGCCAACTTGCCTTTTGTGGCACAGGGAACAAATTCATATTCTTACGGATTTGTGGAAGCACACATCTCTGGAACAACTTTATCCACACACATAGGGGTTGGAAGGAGATGATCTTTAGGGTCCCTTCCAGCCCAAACCATTCTGTGATATGTAGCAAAAGGAGTTAATGAATTCACCAAGCTACTAGCTTGCAGTAATTTTAAAATCAGGGTTTACTGAACAGGTATCTTGGGATAAAGGAGGTTTAGGAATTGCTTTGGAATACTTAGGAATATTCCATCCTTTTCCCATAGCTGGTGACAGGAAAATATATAATTCCCTTCAGCAGCAAGACTTGGAGTGTCAGAAGATGAATGATTTACCACTCATGACTGCAGCAGGGAGGCCCCAGTGTACTGCTTTAGGTCACTCTTGCTCCATGGTTTTCCTGCTTCTGTGTCTTTTACTGAGCAAAACTGTTAGCACCAAAATATCTGTAGCTGGGCTCCAGGATAGTAAGAGAAGAACAGGAGGTTTTGTGCAAGTCCAATTGTCAGGAAATCAGCAATATTTTGGCAGGGCTGGGGTAGTTTGGATGTGTGGTTGTACAGGGTGGAAGCTCTTCTGACAGGAGTGTTCTTGGGGTCTGTATTAAGTGTTTCTAAGAGTTTCTGGCTGGCATCAGCCATGATTCAGGAACAAATTTCTTCTTCCTGGGCAAAACAGAGACGAGTGGGCCAAAAAAAGTCTCAGACTACCCCATTGTGGCTGCTTTCAGCTGAGATGCTCTATCCTGGATGTGAGTTTTGTTCCCTCAGGCTCCCAGGATGTTTGCCCAGAGCTCTCGGAACTCCGCAAGCCCCGTGCTGCTGCTGGTGCTGCTGGGCTGTGTCCTGTGTCCCCCAGCACAGGCCAGCAAGGTGGGTGACACCGAGCCATGTGTGGGGCACAGCAGAGGTGGGGTGTGAGGGGACAGAGCTGTGTCCCCTCCTTCACATGGCTCCTGTACCCTGCAGAGCTCCGAGGACATTCGCTGCAAGTGCATCTGCCCCCCGTACCGCAACATCAGCGGGCACATCTACAACAAGAATGTGTCCCAGAAGGACTGGTGAGTGAGTGGGAGCAGCCTCAGGGGTGGGTCCACGACAGCCAAGCTCTGGAGTTCCCAGCTGGTGCAGAGGAAAGGATTCCCTGCCCGTATGTTTGCAGAGGGAGCTTCTTTGGTGGGTGATGTTCAACCCAGGCCAGGGGCATTTTTTAAATAGAAATTGAGGAATCTGGGATATGTTAATCCACCACTCTTGGCAGATGTAGGGTGTGCCCTCCAATCCCTTCTACCTGGACTGGATCCCTGCAAAAGGCGCTGGGACAGTCTGTCCTAGGGACTGGACCAGCTAGGCTGTGAGGGGAGCTCTTAGCACCAGATCAGTGTTATCAGCCTGACAGCTGGGACACAGACAAAGTCACCTCAGAGTCCTCACACAGAGCACTGGTTTCACCTCGTGCTGCTGCTGATTGTGGTTTGTTTGTGCTGCAGCACCTGCCTGCACGTGGTAGAGCCCATGCCAGTGCCCGGGAATGACGTGGAGGCCTATTGCCTGCTCTGCGAGTGCAAGTACGAGGAGCGCAGCACCACTACCATCAAGGTACCTGAGCTCAGTCCTCTGCCTGTGCCCTGCCCCCTGCCGTGCCACAGCAGCCCAGGCACTGCCACACTGGAGACACACTAGGTTCCTGGAGAAGAGCCCAGAAAGAGAAAACTCACAGTGAGTGGCAGTGCCAGGGGCTCACTCTCTACAACTCTCTGAAAGAAGGCTGTAGCCAGGTAGGGGTTAGTCTCTTCCCCCAGGCAGCCAGTGAGAGGACAAGAGGATGTGGTCTTAAGCTGCACCAGGGGAGGTTTAGGTTGGACATTAGGAAGCATTTCTTCACAAAAAGGGTGTTGGATACTGGAAAGGGCTGCCCAGGGAGGTGATGGAGTCACTGTCCGTGGAGGTGTTCAGGGAACAACTGGATGTGGCACTGAGTGGTCTGGGCAGGGTGACAAGGTGAGGATTGGGCACAGGTTGGATTCCATGGTCTCAGACATCTTTTCCAACCTCAGTGATTCAGGGATTCTGTGACTTCTGTGATTCCGTGTCCAAGCCAGGGGCACTCTTGGCAGTGAGGAGCTGTGTGGGAGCCTAGTCTTCTTGCTGGGGACATGTGACAGTGCCAGGCATCTCTGACCAGGGCCCCATCTCGTCCCTTATGTGCAGAACATGCCCTCAGTTGGCACAGTGAGAGCATCAGCACAGTTCGTGCAGTGATGGCACAACCTCGGCCTCCTGGCAAGAGCAATAAACTCTTGGGAGCAAAATGAGATGACACATCAGAGGCAGCTGCAAAGGACCTTCCTGACCTCTGTGGTGCTTCTTATCTAGACTGCTTATCCTTTCCCCCTGTGCTGTCCTCAACTGCAGGTGATCATCATCATCTACCTGTCGGTGGTGGGGGCCCTGCTGCTGTACATGGCATTCCTGGTGCTCGTGGACCCCCTGATCCGCAAGCCAGACCCCTACACCCAGCCCCTGCACAACGAGGAGGACAGCGAGGTGAGGGGGCAGGGGGTGCAGACAGGGGGACAGGAGAATGGGGGACAGGGAAACAGTGACGTCCTGCTCGTCTTCTCTGATCCAGTGAGGGACCAGCACTGCTGCTTTGGCAGCACTTACACAGTGAACATTTAGACTCAGATCTCTGCAGGTCATGCAGAAGCACAAGGAATATTCAAAGTTCTGTGTAAAGAGCCCAAGGCAAGCCCTGCCCTCAGAGGCAGAGGGGCTTTGTACCAACTGGCCTCAATTTGGTTTGTCCATCTAGAGGGAACCAGAAGTCAAAGAGATCCTGTTTGTGCAGTGTCCCAGGTGGAGCTTTGTGGTGCTGAGCTTCCAGCGAAGGATGAGCTTAAGTGTTGGCTGAAACATCTTCTAGACACCTAAAACACTGGCCTCTGAGGTGCTGTTTGATCCTGCTCTGGGGCTGGGCCCTGGGTTGTATCCAGGCCATTGTTCCTTGTGCTTCTCCCCAGAGCACATTTTCATTCAAACCCCATCTTTTTGTGGGACACTGGCATACAAATAGTGGGCAAAATGATTAGGACCCAGTAGCAAAGAAAGAGCCTCTCTCTCCCTCTTTCTCTCTTTGTCATGCACCAATTTTGGGGGAGGACAAATTTCTTGCTGCATAAAATTCATGTAGTTGCAGCACTGGGTTGGACTGTCCTATTTGTACTTTGTTGTGAGTATAAACTATTTGGCCCAATTCCTTCATACTCTGATGTGAGAAGCAGCTGCTCCAGTGTTCACAGTCCATCCACTGCCTCCCTCTACTGGAAAAGGAGGTCCTGCAGGAGGAGATGAATTGTATCCCAACGTTGTGGGTTTGCACCCTGCTCTGCAGCAGTAATTCAGATCCAGATCCAGGTGAACATGGTAAATGCCTGGTGTTAGGTGAGGTTTATCTCACTCCAGTATGCTGGACTGTAAGTCCTCTGGGATAGGCCTTGTTCCTGTGCCATGATGGATCTCCATCCATCGTCAGCCTGCTTTTAGTGGTGGAATGTCGCTCACTTTGGCACTCTGGCTCCTTGCAGACTCCAAGAGTGGATTTCCAGCAGAGCTCTACACTTTGTGCAGTTCTTCTCCTGGGGACTTTTATCTGGAGTCATGGGTGATCCCCAAGAGCAAGGACTTGGGGGCTGGTGTTGAGGAGCTCTGAAAAGGAGGTTTTTCATTGGAACAACTCAAACCTTGAACTGCTCTTTCAGGTGCAGTTTCTCCCCAAGTCAGCTGTCTCCCTCTGTGCTCAGACTGGGCATTGCCTGGTCTCCAGCCCCATTCCTTTCCTTGCAGGACACTCGCTCCCTGGCTGCAGTGCCCGCCCCGGCTGGCGCCAGGGCCAACACAGTGCTGGAGCGGGTGGAGGGCGCGCAGCAGCGCTGGAAGCGGCAGGTGCAGGAGCAGAGGAAGACGGTGTTCGACCGGCACAAGATGCTGAGCTAGGCTCTGCTGGGCTCTGCCACATCAGGACGCCCCAGTGTTGGAATGGAACCTCCAACCCTGCCTGATTCACCGTCTCCAGAGGGAGCAGCAGCCCCAAAGGCTTCTCTGGTCCTGTCCCCTGCCCTTCCCCTGCCCAGCCGCGCTGGCCCCCGGGCTATGGCTGCCATGTGGAGCTTGGCCGGACACGGGGCTCCATCAGCCCACCCCCAGTAGGGACAGGGGCTGGGAGCGGAGCACTGGGAGCTGGTTGAGTCTTCCTGGGATAAAAATAGTGTGATAATTTTGATGCGGGATAAATTATGTGATGTTTCTCCAGGATGCAGCAGGTACCTCCTCCTTCTCCAGTGTGCACTGATGGTCCCTGGGCATTATGGTGCTGAGCCACGTGTGCAGCACAGGAACAAAGGGGAGGGGGTTTCTGCCAGTGGGCACTGCTGCTTCCACTTACCCTGATGTAAATGGAGAGATTTCCATACCTGTGGAGTCTGTCCAGGTTTACACCAGTGTAACTGAGACTGCAGCTTGCTTCTGGGCAGGTGAATATCACAAAACCTGTTAGTACCTACACCAGTAAGAGTCCAACAGGTAAGTAGCTGATTTACATTTCTATCTTTTTGTGCTTTACCTGTGGATAAAAACCTCCTGGAGTAAAACCTCTCCCTTTGTACCCACACTGGTGACCCTTGGTGTTCTCCCAAGGGCGGGCAGCAGCATTTGTGTCCAAGAGAACTGGGACAAAGACTCTCCTGGGGCACTGGAAACATCTGTCAGGGCCCTAGGAAGTGGACACTTGTGCCACTCAGAACACTCCAAGAGCTCTGACAGGACTTGGGCTGTGTGGAGTAAGCTGGAGTGGTTCTGCCATATGTATTGATCCCACTGAGAACATCTGGAATGTTGGGAGGCACTGGAGTTTATGGTGTAGCACCTCCGTATTAAATGCAGACAAAGATCTACTACCTGGGTGGCTTTTTTTCAGGGGAAAAATCCCATCATGCCAGGTCTGGGGCTCTCCGTCTGCCAGTGCCCAGCAGGTGAGCTGATGCCACCTCAAGCCAGAGCTGCGGTTATGGCACTGCAGGAGTGTCCCCGGCACTGCTCCCTGCTGACAGTGACTGTCCTGCTCCAGGAGAGCCAGGCTTGGAACATGGGCAGACCAGAGTCCTGCTTGGCACAGGTTAGTGACTTAACTTCTCCGGGCCATCCCGTGGGAAAGCCGAGCAGACTGGAATTCTTCCTTTGCAGGAAGCTGAGAAATTGTTGCTAAAAGCCTAACAGAGAGGTGCTAGTCACTGCCCTGCCTGCTGGGGCCAACAGCTGCTAGTGGAGCACCCAGCCATCCAAGCTGACTCTGCCAGACAAACCCAAACAGCAGCTTTTGGGAGTCTGTGTGTACCCCACCTACCCTTTGGCACCTCACTGGGCTAAAAAGGACCCAGAGCTTCACATTACACCGAGGTCACATTTTCCTTGTCTCATCTTTGTTCCCTGGTGCTCAATTCTGGGCCTTTCTCCCCTTTGTAGATGCCCCATCTTGCCTGTCCTTCCCTCTCCGCGTGAATCCCGCATGGACACGAGGTGTGGTCCCTGGGAACTGATTTTTTCCCTTCAAGGGCGGGAACAAGCAGCCCTGGTGGGAGGCGCTGCCCGGGCCGGGCCGATGGGTCCATCTGGTGGCCGTCGCCCCCGATCGGCACCAGGAAATGGCCGGGCACCAGAGGGAGCTTCCTGCTGCCAGGAACTTGCTGAGCCTGCAGGGTGAGGGGTTTGGTGAGCAGCACCCCCAGACTGTCCCCTGACCCCTCCAAGAGCAGCTAGGAAATGGGATCAGAGAGGAGGGGAAAAATGCAGTTAGAAATCAAGAGTTTTGGAAAAAGTTAGATAACTTACAGCAGGTAAGGGGTGGAAAGGCTGCAAAAAATGCCACTGCCCATTTAATTACTTGGTTTATTAATTAGCTGATCAGCTTTGTCCTGTGCATCATCCTTCCCGGGAGGGAAGGTCTTCTACTGCCCAGCCTGGAATTCCCCAAGCCCCTTCTCCTTCCTGTGCCCCCTCCCTGGCTCACTGGGGCATCCCCCAGCAGGCACATCCTGATGGGCCCTGCTCCTAGACCCATCCACAGCCCATAGCAGTGGTTCCCATCCTTCCAGACAGGCAGTGGAATTTCTTATCCAAAAAGGGAATGAGAAAAATAAAGGACCTCTTAGGACTAAACCCAGCTGCTTTGACATCCTGCCACACCCATGCTCAAGTGCCTGCTGTGGTCCAGATGTCAATGCTCTGGATGATGAGCCACTCGCTCTGGTCCTGGGTCACCCGGATCCTCACGCACTCCACAGGCCCAGGCAGGACCCTCTCCAGGCCCTGCTGCTCCAGGGTCCCCTTCTCGAAGGAGCCCACGGGGATGTAGGAGGAGCAGTCTTGGCTGCGGTCCCGGCGCCGACCCAGCTCCAGCAGCCCTGCGTGCAGGAAATCACCTGGGCGCTCCGTGGAGCCCGTGCGCACCCGGACACGGCTGACTTGGGCTGGCTGCCGGAACACAATGGAAAAGGTACTGCCAGCTGCTGGGTCTTTGCCCCAAAAGTACCCCTGTGCCGAGCTGTAGGCCTTGAGGGGTTCATAGTTCTCAAAGATGGACATGCTGGTGTACAGGGATGCCGGCGGGTTGTCCGGGAGGTCCAAGGCATCGGCCTGGAAATCCTCGTCCTCCAGCCGGTTGACAGTGCCCTGGAAGGAGGAGTAGAGGCCCATGTGCTGGAAGAGGGATGGCTTGAAGCGGATCACATCCTTCTGGGTGAGCAGCTGGCGGAAGTGGACCAGCAGCCAGTCACAGGGCATTTCCTGGTAGAAGAGAAGGAGGAAGCGAGCCAGGCGAGGAAGGTCACTGGAGCGGTAGAGCTTTCCGATGTAGCCCAGCTTGGAGAACTCGAGGGTGGCCCAGTTGGAGCCCTCCTGGGAAGCCAGTGCCCTGCGGATGGCCGTCAGGAAGGACTTGGCGCTCCACACATCGTCCTCGATCATCAGGTAGTAGGAGGAGAGGTTGGCGGCGAAGGCAAGGAGGAAGGCGTAGTCCACGTTCTGCTTGGAGCGGAACCTCACCCGCTCCTCTGCGTCGTTGAAGTTCCTCTTCAGGCCTTCCAGGGTGGGGTAGAACTCAGTGGGAGCATGGATGAGCAGGAGCCGGCTCAGGAGGATGTGGCGAGTGAATTTCTGGGCGATGGTGGCAGCAACACGCACGTTCCAGCCAGGATCGGTGTCAGCCAGGTGCACCACCACCACCATCTCCTGCAGCTCCTCCTCTGTGGACTGGCTGAAGAGGGACTGGAGCGTGGCCAGGAGGTAGAAACCACGCGACCTCTGCACGGATGCCATTCCCACAGCCAGGAATTCTGCAAGGCAAGGGAAAAGCATGAGCAGGCAGAGAGGTGACCTGGAATCACCATAGTGACGTTCTTCCCTGCAAGATGTAAAGAGAGGGCTCCAAAAACTTCCCATGGCCAGCCCGCAGGGTCAGTGCTGTTTGTAACCCCATGTCTAAGGCTGGTGGGTCCTTCCTGAAGCTGAATCCTCCAGTGTCTCAGGAGGAGCCCAAAATTGGCCCAAATGGCAGCAAGAGACAGGCTGAGGAGGCAGGGGCTCCTCTGAAGTAATAGTCCTGAAATACACCTTAAAAAAGCACAAAAAAGGCAAATAACAGTCCAGAGAGACTGTATAGGGCAGGAATGGCTTATTGGTATGGCTGTGCATTCTGGTAGTGTTCCCTACTCCACACCTCATGGAGATGCACCCACACTGGTATCAGGCACCTTCTGCCCTCCCAATGCCCCAGCAGTGGCTGCTTTGGTTCAGCTTCTCTTGCTGCTGGTCTGGACAGCACTATCCATGGGCTGGTTCCAGCACAGCCTCACGGGGGTTGCCCTGAGCTCCTTCCCACAGGGTTTGCATGGGAATTGCTTCTTGTGCACCTGTCCAAGAGCTTGGCCCACTTCTCCCGCACTGTGGGGTTGTCCCAGTGGTCCAGCTCACCATCTCCACTGGAACCTCAACCCCAGGGAGATGGGATCTCAGCAACCCTCCCCAGAGAGGTCTGGGAAGCCCAAAACACCTGCGGCCACCCCAGTCCCAAGGTGCAGAAACTTGGACCCTGCTCGGAGCACAAACTTGGACCTTGCTTGGAGCACGTGGAGCTTCCCCAACTCCTCCATCCCCAGAGTGAGCAGTGAAGGCTGTGGAGGTTTTGGAGGAGGTTGTGGGCAGGTCCCAACCCAAAAAGGCTGGACACAGCCCCTCCCTGGCTCCAGCAGCAGTGAGGGGGCAGGTACATGCTGGGACGTGCAGCTGTGCACACCTAGATGTGCACACCCAGAGGGTGCAGGACCACTCACTTTTTCGGGGAGCCGGGGAGCCAGCGAGGAGCTGGTAGGAGACGTTGTGGAGCGCAGAGAACTCAGCTGTGTCTCTGAGGATGCGCTGGGCTCCCTCCGGCTGCAGCAGCTGCAGGATCGTGTCGGGGGCCAGGCCCCTAAGCTCCACCTGCATGGGAGCCACAGGCAACCAGGTCACACCCCAGACAAGGGGCGATGACAACAGGGGGACCCAGAAGCAAAGGGGAGCCCCTGTCCTGCCCCCCCAAACCCTGGATTCAGGGGGGTCCAGCTGCCCAGGGCAACCCCAGGGAGAGGAGAAGGCAGAGCTGGCTGTTGGGGGTGACATGGAGCAGGGAAGAGAGCAGAGCTGAGGTCGGGGTCCATGTGGGGCAGGAAGGGATAGAGGATGCTCCAGTGGCCTCTCCGGTGGGACATCACTGGTTGGGGACTCACCTCCAGGGGATCCTGTTCCTGCTGGCTGCCCCCATGGAGGAGGAGGAGGAGGAGGAGGAGGAGGAAGGAGGCAGCAAGCAGAACCATGAGACAGCGTTTCAGGGAGCATCGCATGGCCCCCGCTGGCCGAGGCCTGGAGAGAGGGGACATGTCAGGGCACAACCTGGGGAAAGCCACCACCCCCTGGATGGGACAGTGGGACAGCGCCTGGATACACCCCTGGGACTGCCCCCCTGCCCTGAGCACCCACAGGTGCACACCCAGGGGAAGCCATGGGGCATCAGGGGACACTTGTGCACTGTCCCCTTTAGGCAGGCAGGGACAGGGACACCCCAGCCTGACCAGGACAAAATCAGCCAGGTACAAAATCCCCCCAAACCAGCCCCAGGACAGCTTGACTGCCCTGGGACACCCCAAGCAGCACCCTGGAGCTGGAGGCAGAAGAAATGCAGGTGACAGTGCCTCAGGAAAGGTTTTCGGGTAATGGGGACACCCCAGGACCAGTCACCAACACCCCTGGACTTGGCACCAAGCCCTAGGAAACACTCAGGTCTCAAATGGGCCCAGGCTGCTCTTCCAGCACTGTGAGGAGGAAGAAGCTCCCCACCTTCCTCCAGGCAGGCACCAGCTTGCCCTGTCCCAGCCCCATCCCCTGCTTGGTAGGACAAGTAAGGCGTCCCTGAGGGGACAGTGTCACCTTCAAGGAAGTTGCAGTGCTCTTGAGATATATTACCTTGTAGCAGAGGTGTGGCAGGAGGCTAAAAGGCTCCTGTGTTTGCCTGGGTTTTTTCCATTATAAATATGACAGTGCTGCCGTGGAAGAGAAGCAGCTGAGCCTGGGCGAGTGCCCAGCCCGATGGGGCAAACACCCTCAACCCCATCCAAAATGCTCACAGTGCCTTGGCTTGGCTTGGTCAAAGCAGCTTTGAATGCAAACATGGAGGAAAAGCCCTCCTAAGCCTTCCCAAACCAAGGCTGGGCTTCCCAGGACTGCCCCCTAAACACTTTTCTGCCCCAACCACTACTGTGCAGGGGATGCTCTGAGCCCACCTGCGGGTCCCAGACACAGACGGGAGCACAGCACCTCTGGGGCCACTGCCCTAGAGCATGTGCTGGGCTTATTTTAAGGAGAACCCTCCAGTTTTTGTGCTCAGGAGTCCTTTGGAGGGGTTGTCAGCTCCTCAAGAGGCTGGTGCCGAGCAGGTGCCCCCGGATCCACAGCCACTCTGTCCTTGGAGCCCTGACCCCGCCCGGGGACACAGCTCGCTCCTCGGACCCAGAGAGCTACGCTCCCAGGCGGGGCGGGGCGGGGCTGACTCCCGGCAGAGACAACAGTCTCCTGGAGCTGCTCAAAATCTCTGTCCAGGTCCCAGCAGAGAGTGGGGCCTCTCCATCCCTTACAGCTGTGGAGACATGGGGGACCTCACCAGCTCAGGGGGGAGCACCATTAGGGATCTGTCCGAGCCACAGGGTCATCATACCCTGACACCACCTTGGAGGCAGACTTCCAAGCCTGGACCTCCAGGATCTGCAGCCAGGGCCACGAGGTGAGCTGGGAAGGGCGAGGCTTGACCACATGCCAGGCTGGGCATTTGGCCACTCTGGGTGGCCAAAGGTTAGTCTGGCTGCTGGGGAATGTCTGGCTGCCAATGGCCCATCCTGCATGGAAAACAAGATGCTACTCAGCACCCCCAGCTCTCACAGGCAGCAGCTTCACCCAAGGAGCAGGGAGCCCATGGGGAACAGGGGTCCCAGGCACAGAACAGAATGGAAGGTAACAAGCGCAGCCCCATAATTAGCCCCCTAATTAGGCTTTGGATTTCTGCCTCCATGGAGGAACAAAGCAGCCCAGGTAAGTGGGCACAACCAAGGGTGCAGCATCCTCCTACTCCAGCTCAAGGTGCCTCCACAGAGTATCCCTGTCCCCACACTCTGCTCCAGCACCTTATGCACCTTCCCTACAGCTCAGCATCCCACTGCAGATGTCCCCAAGAGCCACCTCGCTGTGGCAATATTGGCCAGGAGGAGCTGAGAGCCACTTGCTTGGAGCCAAACTCCTCCCCAGCCTCAGTCCAGGGCAGGGGGAAGGAACAGTCCATTCGCAGCCCAAGTCCAGGGCAGGAGAAAGGAAGAGTCCATTCCCAGCCTCAGTCCCATGAGGCTCTAAGGAAGCTCCCAGTGTGCAGGCAGCTCCAGCTGCTTCTGCCGGCACTGGGGAGAGCAGGGCTGGTTGCACAAGGAGGAGGGAACAGCCAGGGTTCCCTTCCCACTGCCAGGAGTGCCTTTCCATGCTGGGGGAAACTGAGGCACAGACAAAGACTGTGTCACTGAGCGGGGTAAACACCAGCTCTCCGGCAGTACAGCTCAGTGCCCCGCTCTGGGGGTCCCCGGGATGGAAAGGGGATGGAACCCAGCACCAGAAATGGGTGAGGGACACTGCAAATGGTGGCAGCACACCATCCCCCAAGGGCAAATTATAGCCATTCGGGGCTGTGTGGGATGGGGGCTCCTGGGCCCCCTGGGAGGCAGCCCAGGGTCTGGCCCCACTGTCCGTGGGTGTCTCTGCTCCAGGGGTTGTCCCACGGGGACAAAGGAGGTGAAATTCCCTGTTCCAGTAGCACACGGCTCCGGGAGCCAAAGGTTTTGGTCAGCCCAGGTGTCCCACAGCACAGGGGGGTCCCTGCAGGGAGCTTGGCAAGGGCACACTTACACCGATCCTGTCCCCACCGTCCAGGCTCTCTCCCTGAGAGCCGGGGAACCCCCAGCCCAGCCCCCTGCCCTCACCCCCGGGTCCCCAGGCACCCCTTCCTATGGCAGCAAAGAGATGGCTCCTGGCCAGCCCTGCTCTGGATGCGCCCGCCGAGGGCAGAGACTCACGGGTGAGCGGCAGCCTCGCCTCTCCGGAGTACTGGGCGCTGGCAACTTCCCCACCTTGGCCGGACTCTGGATTCTCGCCGGCAAAGCCCCACCCCGAGTCCTTGCCTGCCTCCCGTAGAGGAGGAGCGTCTGCCGGCGGTCTCTGCCCTAGGAGCCTCGGAGAACCGGCCAGGCCGGCGGGGACCCGTGTGGGACGGGCCAAGGGCCCCCGGCCCACCGTGGGAACTGCGGCAGCCTCACGGACGGGCACCCCAGGATGGCACCGGCTGTGTCCCGCCCACCCCATCCCTGCAGGCGGCTCCAGTCCCCAGGGCAGCACCAACCCCCACTGGGGGCTCTTGCCGAGCCCCAGCATCCCAAACTCTGGCACGAACCTGCCACTTCACCAAGACAGGAGCTGGTGACACGGAGCTGGCACAGCTTTTTGCCTATTTATTTTCCAGCTCTTGTGCTGTGGTGGCAAAAACCTCTGCGGCTGCAGAGCCAGAACTGCACCCCTGGCACCCCAGGCCAGGGGAGAACCTGGATCCCACCCGTGATGTACGCCCAGGACACCACTGCTTCCCCTCACACTCCAGCTCCTCACTGGAGCACTGGGCATCGCAGCTGGGCTGGGAATGAAGCCCCTTCTAATCCCAGTGAACCAGTGTGGGGCCCTTCCATGCCCCGCTTTGTTCCCAGCTCCTTCACCCTCCAAGCCTTTTCTCCCACTGCTTCCCTGCTCCAGACCCAGAGCAGGAACATGCCTCTGGAGCATCCACGAGTCACCAACGGCATCACTTGTCCGCAGCTCCCAACCAGACCAGCGCCTTCCCACATGGCAGTTCACCCACAGCATCCCGATGGAGAGGAAGCCCCTTCTCCTGCCCTCCATTCCACCCACCCTATTTATTCACACAGAAGCGTGGATCCCACTTCCCTTCTCTCCTTGCTGGCCTGGACCTCTCCTACCTTCAGGAAGGCCTCACGTCTCTTGCTAGGCTCTGTCTTCTACAAATCCCCCATGACGACTTCCAGCCCCAGCTGCTCCCCGTGGGAGCACATGGAGCCTGGTACACCTCTGCGAGAGAGAGATAAGGTTGGGCAGGAAGCAGGTGGTGATGCTAGGAAGGCGGAAGAGGCGTCCCCAGGCTCCCGGATCTGCTGGCTTTCGCTTTTCCTACACCATTTGGTTTTAAATCCTTACATTCCTATGGTGGGATGGCAGTGGCTCTGTCCCAGCGGGGTCCCAGCGGCTCAGTGGGGACACCCCACCTGCACTGGCGCAGAGGCAGTCCAGGATTCCCTCCAGTCCAGGGGCTGGAGGACACCAGGAGGGCCAAGGGAGCCAGGATGGTGCAGCCCAGCAGAGCTTTGCTGCTCAGCGGCCCAAGGTGGGAAGGACTGTGGGGCTTGGCGGCAGCTGCAGGAGGGGAGGGCTTTTCTCACCACAGCTGCCCCTGACCCCCACCCCTGCACCTGGTCCTTCCTGCCCTCACAGAAAGGAAGAGGGAGAGGGCCGTGACACATAGCACAGCCCTGGGTCCCCAGCGCTCAGGGTGCAGCAGCCCTGCCATAGGAATAGCCAGCACTGCCAAGGGGAGCTGCAGAGCCACCAAATTCTCCATTGGTCCCCATAGGCTGCTTCAGGAGGCAGTGCTAGGGCAGGATTTGACCCTCTCCAGGCACATCCATGAGCCTGCCTGGAGCAGGAAAGGAATCTACAGCCAGGACACAGCTCCTGGTGCCCAGGCAAACATCCTGGGTCCTCTTGCCCTCAAAGCAGGTGCCACAAGCCCAGCTTGAGCCAGTTCATCCAGCCACCCCCTTGTGCTATGGAGCAAGTCCCAAATGGTGTTTGGGGTGCTGGAAAAGGGTCCCTCCACCTGTCCCCCTGTGAGGGCCACAGTGTAGCCCCAGCCCCAGTGTCGAGGAACCAACCAGAGCCTGGCACCCGAAGCTGCTCTCAAACTTCCCTCTGGCTCCAAACCCAAACATGCTCTGCTCACCAAAATATTTGACCAGGGGAAACAGGGAGGTGGCTGAAATGAGGCTAAAAGGCACATTTTTGCTTGCTTTTGGAATAAGCTGAAGAAGAAAGAGAAGCCTCACGTACAATGGCTGCTCTGAGAGGGGCCCGTGGCTGCACAGGCACACCCAGCTCAGGGGGGCGGGGAGGACCAGTTCCCCTAGTTGGGGCCAGAGCGGAGGATTGGGGTGGGACAGGCACAAGGGGACCCACGGCAGGGCCCAGCCCCCTTCCCCAAGCCCCCAGGCCTCGCCTTACCTAGCTTAGCTCCTGCTGGACACCGGATCCCTGACAAGGACAGAAGCAGGATGAGGGTGGTGGCCAAGCCTTCCTGTCTCCCCTAGGAATCCAGAGAGCCAGGCAAGATCCATTTACAGCCCTTCCATTATTCAGGAGCAGGACAAAGCAAAGGTAGAATGGGGCCTCACACAGCAGGGAGAGCACAGGGAGAGCCACCGTGATGCTGATCTGGGGCTCCATTTCCATACCACCAAGGACCCCTCCGAGCCATATCCTACAGAAAAGGGTGACATCAAACCACAGTCACTCCTGCTGGTGCACTCACTGCATCCCACCCTGGAGGACACCGAAGAGGACTTTTTTGGCAATCAAGCTTCAAGAGAGGCTTGGGGGCCAGGGTGGAAATCCCCTGCTCAGGGCTGAGCTCTGGTGTCACTCCCTCACTGAGAAAACCTCAGCCCAGGGTTCAAGGTCTGATGCTCTGGGTAAGGACCAAGGAGAACACCTACACCTGCAGCTCTACACAGAGGCAGAGTCCCCCCTCCACAGCATCCCTGCCACTCCCCAGCCTCCCCATATGGATCAGAGAAAGGTTCCCAAACCCTGCCAGCACTGCTGATCAGCATAGCTCCAGCACTGGGATCACAAGGAGCTTTGAAAAGACTGAGAATTGTTCTTGTACATTTTAGATATTTCAACCTAGAAAAAGCCTAGGGAGGGGCACCTCTGGCTTAGGCGCATCTGTCTGTATCTAAATATCCATATTTAAATCCAGCAAGTCTGTTGGTAGCAGGAAACATCCCATCCACCTGCTTCCTGCTGTCACAGCCTGTGCCACCTGCTCTGGCTGCACGGCCTGGGATCAGCCAGAGAATTCTGGGAGCTGCCAAGCACCTCTGCCCCCTGGATTTGCCATATGCCTGATCAGAAGATATTCCTGCTCTGCCAGATGGCAGGAACACACAGCCCTAGGAGCTGTCCTGTGGCTCTGCACAGGAGCCAGAGCAGGGCCCAGGCTGCTGTTCCCAGCCCTGCTCAGCTCCCCACAGGTAAGGGCACAGCCTCACACAGACACCAGCCTGTTCCATGCTCCTGCCATCAGCCTGAGCCAGGAACCAAAGCCCTCTGCTCCCACCCTCCAGACCCTGCATAAGCAGCAATCACCAGGCACATAGCCATGGCACCATCATGAGAGAGTTTTCAGAGAATGTAGCAGGAAACAGCCTGAAGTGCAATCAGAACCAGGCTCTGAGTAAGCAGCCACCTCCGAGACAACCGGAAACTGCAGCCTGACCACATTTCACTGCCTGACCTTCACCATCTGTCCCTGAGTTCAGTGGTGTTTAACCCCACAGCAAAAGGAAGATTGTTGTCCCCCACTGCCCTGGAGCAGCTTTCTTGGGGATGGAGCCCCTGCAGCCCTTACACACAGCTCCAGCCCCAACCCTGCCTCTCCTGCACCACAACCACAACACAGCGCAGGCTCTGCTGTCATGGCAGCCCCAGGATCACAGGGACAGCACATTTTTATTGCCCTGTATCTCTACTAAACCAATTTAACTTCAAAACTTACCTGCTGGCATCAACAGAAGTTCAGCAGTGGTGGAAAGGGGAACTGTGAGGCAGGAGCTGTCCCAAATGTGTTTGAAGTCAACATGAAGAGCCTCCAACACAGATCCAAGGCTGGGGCAGATGTCTTTAGTGGTGATTTATAGAGTGGCAGAGGCACGTGCAAGAAACTCCTCCTGGGCAGCTACACCAGGGTCATGTGGGGTCACAGAATCACTGGATATTCTGAGCTGGAAGGGACCCACAAAGACCACCGAGTCCAAATCGAGATGGCAGAACTCCTTCTCCTTCAGGAGCTTCACTGGACATTCTACACGGACAAGTGCTGTTCCTCCTGCTTGGGACCAGATGTGATGTGCAGTAGGACTGTGGAGCTGATATCTGATAGGCAGCAAAGCCCAGTCCAGGGTCTTTATCTGCACACCTGCTCCCCTGCCCTGCAGCACCTCCCCAGGGAGCCACGTGCTCAATGAAACCTCCAGCCAGGTTCATTCTGGTCAGGCCACACTCCTGACAGGCCCAGCCCCTGCACCCTTCACTTCTCAGTCAGCCCAGAGCCACAAGTAGTTTCAGGGTTGCTTCTTCCTCACAGAAATTAATTTGTTTAGTCAAAAGCCAGATCAGTGGTTGCTTGGGGGCTTTCAACAGAAAAGGTTTCCTCACTGCTCTTAGAAAAGACACAGAGTCGAGTCCTTCATCACTGCTTCAGTTATTTTAGTTTATCCCCTCCAGCTCCTCTCCCTCTCTGTTTATGTTCTCTGAAAAGCACCTTCTGGTTTTAAAAGTTTAGATCTTCTGTTCAAAGAAAAACACCAATGTGAGAACTTGAGTGCCTTTACATTCAAGTGAGACTTTTGCCTCACAACTCCTTTTTGAAGCAATTCCTTTGCTTGATCATTTATGCCTTTTTCTTTCCTTAAACTCGGATCTGCTGGGCTGGGAATTAAGATTATTGTTGATCACTGCTGTCTTGCTCATTGCTTCTCAGACACTGAAATATCACACTGTGCATGAACACAATCCTGCTGCAGTAAAACAAACATGGATTTTGTTTGTAAATTGTTCCTGGAAAGCAAAAGGGAAAGTTCTTGGAAAGCAAAACCTCCTGCTTCTTCCCAAACAAGAGAACACAGGACCACTTTGATTAGCACCAAAAGGATTTTAAATGAACAGTTCCAGGGAGCTCCTTTCAAATCATAAAATGTCAATTTTACATAAAAGTGTGTTTACAAATAGTTTCTGCTTTACACTCAGCTCTGCTCATTACTGACCAGAAGTTATATACATACAAACTAGCTCAGCAGCTTCAACCACTTGCAAAGAGACTGCAGAATTTATTTCAGAAATAAAAACAGGATTTCCTGGTTCCTAGAAATTCTCTTCAGCCTGCCAGATTCAGTTCCCTGTGGGTTCCTGCAGCCTCAGGAGAGCACTAAGCCTTTGGGGAGAAGGGGTACTGTGGGTGCCACCAATCCAGGAGCCTGACACTGTGCACAGGGTCCAGCACCACCTGCACCCCCTGCTCCACGCGCGGCTTCTTCCCGTTGCGCACGGGCGTGTCCTGGAACACCAGGCGCACGCGGTGGTGCCGCATGTCCGTGCTCACCGAGATGGAGAACTGCAAGAGAGGAGACCAGAGCTGCTTCAGAAAGTCACAGTGACCAAGAGAGCTCTCAACACAACACTTCTAGACTTTATAAATTGCTCTGAATTGTACAAGTCTAAGGTGTTTTACACAGTCACACTCTCAAGGCTACAGCGGTGGATCCAAACCGGCTGTCTGGCCGGCAGCCCCAAATAATCATGCTGGAAAGCTGTAAGGGTTGTAAAAGGGTTGTAAAACACTGGAACTGCTAGGGGCAGTGGTGGAGTCACCATCCCTTGCAGTGTTCAAAAGGCCTGCAGATGTGGCACTTGGGACATGGGTTAGGGGGGAACACAGCAGTGCTGGGACTTGATCTTAAAGGTCTTTTCCAATCTAAGTAATTTTATGAGTCTGAACCTAGAAGCAAGTGGCTGTCAGGAGAAGTCTGGAACTCACTGCCCAACTCCTAAGTGAGGCCAGACTGAACCTCTCCTGAGCACTGGCCACTTCTGAAACCCTCACTCCCAATCGGGGACCAAACACACATTCAAAGAGTTTGCTCATGTGGGATTTCCCTCTCAGAATTTATTGTCATAAAGAGATATTTTCCTGGGAGGGGCAGACCTCCACTTGTGCTGCTCCCTGTCTCATGTACCTGCTGCAGTTCTGGTAACTGACCTGCCCCCGGACACTGCACAAACACAGCTCCTGGCAGATTTTCTACATCCTCTCTATTTACTGCACCAAACGGAAGAGCCAGTGGAAATGGAGAAGTTAAACTGAGATCCTGAGCATTTCCTCTCTTCATTAACCATATGATTCCCAGAACTGGTTTGCTGATAGAGCAGTAGGATTTTTACAGCCCAAAAGAGGCACTGGGTGGGATTCTTGGGGTTGTCCTGTGCAGAGCCAGGAGCTGGGCTCAATGATCTCTGTGGGTCCCTTCCAACACAGGAGATTCCAGCTGCCCTCTTCATGTCCTTACAGGAACCTCACATCTGCAAGGCCTGCCAGCTTTCCCCCACTCACCAAGGTGAAGGTCATGCCCATGACGATTGGCACAAAGATGAAGTTGAAGGTGGTGATCTGCAGCAGGCAGCAATCCTGATCTGGGTTTGTGTGCACTTCTTCATACTGGATTGGGGGCTGGAGACCTTTGCAACACTTGCTCTTAAATCTGGGAGACTTGAAAGAAAGAGAAGCTGATTTAGCAAAGCAGGAAGCTCTGCTGGGTTTGGCTGCTCCTCCCCAGTGCGGCCTGGCAGGGTCTCTCCTCCTCCTCAGGTGTTTGGGCAAAGTGTCACATTAACAAAAAAATCCCATCAGTCAGGATGGGCAATTTTCAGGACTATTTCTTTAGGGGGGAAAGCTGCACAATTCCCAAGGTTGCCTGAAATTACTGGCTTCTCCCAAGACCCACTACTGGATGCTTTCCCTGGCAGTGCTGCCTGTCTTTACTTCTCTGAGAAATCCTGGCAATGGCAAAACAAAAAGTTTCAGATTTTGGTCAACATTCTGACCACTGCAGCCAGACAGTCTGGGTTTTGGTAACAATGAGTAGTGATGACCCAAAGGTGAGATTAACTGGTGTAAAAAATGATCCACATCTTATAGCAGGGAAAGGATACCAAAGGAGGAAATAAAAATGTGGGATTCTAAATGTCTTCATAACATAGACTGAAAACTGAGTGTAGTTCCACACCGTGCTTTAGTTTACCATGGGAATCGGTTTGCATTTATTGTCTGAATGCACAAAAAGCTTCCAACTTCCCTTCTATCCCCCAGAAAAATAATTTCTGCTTCAAACAAAAGTCAGAGCTGATCTGGTTCTTTCATACCTGCTTTTTGAACTTGAAGTTAAATTCCCACATTGCTTCTTGTCTGTTCCCTACAATCTTTTTGCACCAGAAAAGCAGACACTGAGGTGGAAAAAAGAAACACAAAATTATGAAACCCTTAGAAGCACCACTTTAAGTAAGTTTTAACAGATCATAAAGGCTTCCAATTGCAAACAAAATTACATAGGAGCAATTAGCGGCCATTTATTCAAATTAATTATGTTCAAAGAACCCTCTCAGCAGTGTAGATCTCCCAGTTTCAAGCTGGCCAACTCCTCATGCAACATGTAGTCACTGATGTGCCAAACAGCAAAACCCTGTTGTGCCATTTGTCCCTTTCCTAGGGCAGGGATGAGTGGTGCAGATTCCCACATTCCCTCCACCAACCAGCAACTCCCATTAAACTGGATTCCAAACAAGGTTAAAGCGAGGAACAGTGGAGAACAGAGTAAGGATTGAGAAGGAAAGGATCCAGAGGGAAATACAAAGACCAGCACATGAGCTATGAGGTAATGGATGAAGAAGTTCCTAAGCCACTGTGGTTTCAAATGCAGACCTTGACCTTGCCATCACCAGCACTGACTGTCATTGTTTCGAGTCCAAAACCACTGCCAGGACAGCACAGTCTGACCAATCTCCTGTCTCTTTCCAAAAGAAAATGAGAAACCAGCCTCAAACAGCCTCAGAAGTCACCAGCACTGCCCTCCCATGCAGACATACACCAGGACTGCTCCAGTTTCACTTGGTTATCACTGTGTGGGCCACAGGCTCCATTTCAGGAGCTCATTCTAGAGCAGAAGGCTCAGCAGAACTCCTGTAGGAGGGAAATCCCTGCCTACCAATCAGTACAGCAACCAGCCTTCAACAGCCAAGGAAAGAACCTGGCAAGTCAGTCCAGCCATCCCTCAAAGCTTTTCCACACCATAGATGCCAGCCCACCACAGCTGGTCTTATCTTTCTTCAGTGTCAGCAGGAAAAGGAGGAATAACGTGGGTAAAGAGAACTCCCTGTGATCCATACACAGTCTCTCCTGAAGAGAGAAGGCCTGACTGGGTTGCAGGGCAAAGCACACATTTAACTTCACTCCAGGATGGAGTAATCCTAATAAAACAAAGCCAGAGCCAGCCTCCACCACAGGGGCTCTGAAGAGACCAAAAGGGATACAAGACCCTCTACTTCAACTCTGAGTCATATCCATAAACAAGAGTCCTCAAAGGACCTTTATCTCCACAATCTTCATGAGGTGAACAACAAAGCTCTGTGGAGTAAAGCTCAGAAACATGCATGGAATAACCTCCACCTGGGAGGAAGCAGCCCTCAGGTTTTTTCCAGTAAAAAAATTCTCCAGATCTTTTTAAACTCAGATGAGCAGCAGATGCTGCTGAGTTTAACTCCACCATCAATGGCATTTGTAGTTCACCTGCAGAGACAGCCTGGACTAGCAACCTGTTTGGTCATGGCAAGTAGTGAAGCACAAAAGGTCAGTACCTCCTAAGGGGCAGAGGATGTCGTCCTCGGGTCAGCCGTCCTGCCCTTCAGACGCGCCGTGCGGCTGCCGCTCCGCCCAAAATAATGGGGTGTCTTTAAAGGGCAAACACCTCTGCTGACACCATAACGGCTCCAGTGTCCCACACAAGCTAGGCTAGGGAAAGAAAAAAGGAAATTAAAGAGGAAAAGCTAGGTTGGATCACACCCGGGGCTGGGCTTTCCTCTAGCCACATGCAGTTTAGGTAGGCGTTGCTGTTAGTGTCAGCAACCCACAAAGGTACAACCAAAGCCCAGAAAAGCCAGTACACGGGGAGGCAGTGCCAGGTCCTCCTCCAAACCCTCTGTGCTGAGGAATTTTTGTGCACAGTCACACAAATGGAGCTCAGAGTCCTGCAGTGCAGTAGTAGAGCAAGACCAGACTCAGGGTGGCTCTTTCATGCTGCAAGTGGTTAGGTCAAACCTCTACTGCTCTGACAAAGTCTCATCCCCATTTAATTTCCTTTTTTAGAAGCTGAACAATGAAACACTGCACTTAAAGGATCCTCCTCCAACTGTTAGTACAGAAGAAGCACTAGCAGTGGGCACCAAAGCCGTTATGATGTCACCAGGAATCCTCCCGAAATGCTGACCCTGCCAGCACTGCCTCGGGGTTCCGGCTCCTACAGCCACTAGCAGTGGAAGCTTGGGCTCAGGACTACAGTTAAGCTGGAATTTCCTCAAAATGTCTTGCTTTTTCAGCTGGTAAGAACGAAGATCCTCAGCCTGGGGACTCAGGAAGAGAACGAGGAGCTCTGGATGCAGAGATAAGACTGCACACAGGGCCATGTGCTTTTCCCTGTGCTGCAGCACCACCTCCTGTGTGCTGCTGGATGCTCCTTGAGCCTATGACAGGGAGAGGAAGGAAGGAAGGTGGGATGTTATGTACAGATAGATGAGGGTCCTCTATTTTGAAAAGAAAAGAAAGAACAACTCCTCAGTGAAACCCACTTCAGTTTGGCTCCAAAAACCTCATTCATCAGGTTTTTGACATTGGATTTGGAGGGTGGAGAATTCACATTGTTGCTTAAGCTTCTCACAGGGTATTGGCCAGTTGCAAGTTAAAACCAAACAAGAGACACAAAGGCATTTCAGAGTTAATGGTCAACAGCAATTAAAGAGGAATGATATGCAAGTGCTCCAAGCTGGGACAGCACATGGAATTACCTGCCCACACCACAGACAAACCCTTCACAGCCCAACACAAGTGCAGCACAGTCCAAAAGCAGACACTGGCTCTGCACATTTGCCATGCTCGTCCCAGCATCACTACCCCACCTCACCCAGACACCAGACCATGAATGACCTGCAGGAAAGCAGGGTGACACAACTCTTGGCATCGGTGTCACTCCTGAGCTCTCCAGAGGCCTGTTACAAAGAGAAGATGTACTCTGGCAGACAGTGTCAGAATAAAGCAAAACATATAAAAGCTGATCGTATGGAGCCTTGTTCTAAGGAGGGGAGAGCTGCAAACATCCCTGGAAGTTTTGACATCCAGTGAAACCAGAGCCCTTTTGCTGGTTAAAACGGTATAGTGTAGGACTTAGGCAGAAGTTACTCCGAAGAGTAACTTTACAGATACAAGTAATCAGCACACTTCTACAAATCCCACTGAGAATACTCAGTTAGTGACCATCCTACACCCCAGCTTCACTGGTGACCATCTGTTTTTCACCACATCATCTGTTTTTCTTCTAGAAAGAAAATAACAAAACAAACAGAAACAGCAACACCTCAGACAAATCCCAGTTCCTGAGTGATGCCACTTACTCTGGAATTCTTTAAAGTGCTGGGAGTACTGTCTGGGATGGCAGGGTTCCTGGAGAGGCGGGCGGCGAAGGGCTCATACATGTGGAACAGGGAGCGGATGACGCAGGCGCGCAGGCAGTGCAGCTTCTCCATGGACTCCGGGCGCAGGCGTAGGGGCAGGTACGCGTCCAGGCTGTAGTGCCTGCAGAACCGACAGGAATGGTGTCAGCTCCAGGGCACAGCCAGGACAGGCACAGCCAGGACACGCACAGCCAGGGACAGATCCGTGTCAGGGGAAAACTCCACATCTGACTGACCACAGGACTCTGGTCAACCCTGAGGGCTCCAAGGGGGTCATGATGCCGACAGGACATCACATGGCAGCCTCAAAGGCCTGCCCTGCACCAGGCAGGCTTCCAGCCCACACATCCTGCTACAATTCCCAATAATTCCTAGTTTGCCCAGAGACCAGCCAGAGATGTAGCTGCAGGCTGCACAAAGGGCTGCAGGTTCTCAAGGACTCCCAGCTGAGCTGACTGCAGCTCTCAGCACTGCCTGAGCAGGCTGAAAGCCTGTGCTCAAGGGCCATTCCATCCCAAAGGAGTCTTTGCTAGGGAATGTCACACTAAAAACCAGGGGCGAGGATGACCACAGCTACTCTCTACTCTGTGCCCCTACTGCTTATGCCTCCTGGGAAACAAGAGCTGTGTAGAGAAAATGTTCTGTACTGAAGGCAGTGGCATGCACTGGGACAGAAGGATTTGTATCAGATGTTGACCACCCCTTTGCCCTCCTTGCTTTCGCTTACTCCTGTCACTGTACAGCTCCAAAATGCCCCAATTACAGGGAGGTGGCTGTGATAAGAGCGTGAGGCAAGGCAAGTTATCCATCAGTGATGTTTGCCTTTCAGCACTGATCGTGCCATATCCACTTGGAGAGGTTGACATATGCAAGTGTTGGGCCATGGCAAGCAGAAAAGGACACAAAGCTCTGAGATTTTACAGGGAACATACAGGAATACACCACAAAGATCTATTTCCAGACCCAAAGCAGATGTGATATTAGAATCTTAGAATGGTTTGGGTTGGAAGGAACCTCAAAGCTCAGCTCATTCCAACGCCTTCCATGGGCAGGGACACCTTCCACTATCCCAGGGTGCTCCAACCTGGCCTCGGACACTTCCAGGGATGGGGCAGCCACAGTTTCTCTGGGCAATCTGTGCCAGGATCTCACTGCCTTCATAGCCACGAATTTCTTCCCAACATCCAATCTAACCCTGCCCTCCGCCCTCGGTTTAAAACCACTACCCCTTGTCCTGTCACCACCCATCCATATAAAAAGTCCCTCTGCCTCCCTTTTATAAGGCCCCGTAAGGTACTGGAAGGCCACAGGGAGGTCTTCCTCAAGCCTTCTCTTCTCCAGGCTGAACAACCCCAGCTCTCCTAGCTTGTCTTTGTGAGAGAAGAATATTCCACAACCCCTTGCCAAGTGAGGCCCACATCACCATGTCAATGTGCAAACACAGGGCCCAGGCCTACAGGGAATTATTCCCTTATTGCCAGCTCTGCAGAGAACTGCTCACTACTGAAACCTCCAACAACCAGTTTAAAAACTCTCTAGAGTCTCACCTTCTGTAGAGCCTGGTCCAAAAGGCAGCAGTGCAAGTGACAGTCCAGGCTTTCTTGCAGATCAGAGAGAATCGGACGATGTCCTCAGGGCGGATGTAGGAAGCCAGGAGCAGCCAGATGTCAATGGGATATTCCTCTCCTCCTCCCCCTTCGGCATCTTCTAAAGGCAGTGAGGGTGTGTTAGTGCAGGACATCACACCTGCCCCAATTCCCACCTAGAGACATGTGCTACACACCTGGCAGCACAGGTGGGCAGCTGAATTACACTCACAGAGTCAGCCCAAGCCCCAGTCTGAACAACCTCAGTGGCCCTGCTCCCCAGTCCCATCAGTGTCCACACAGCCACGACACCTCCCCTGTGCTGGACACCTGCCACTGTTATTCCTGCTGCATAAGTGGGCAAAGTGGCAGATTCATAAAAGAATTTGGGCTGAAAGGGTTCTCTGGAGGTTTCTAATCCAGCAGCTCAGCTCAAAGCACACAGAATTAGGTCATTTTGTGCAGCATCTTGTCCAAGTGAGTTCTGTGTGCAAGGATGGAAACCACAAAGCCTTTCTGGACCCTGTTTCGATGCCTGACCCTTTCACAGCTGAAATATCACACTGAAGTTGAGAAAAAAAATTGGATGGCAAATAAAGAGGCAACTTCCCATAAAGGAGGGCCAAGCTCCTGTATTTTTAATCAAAAGTGCACATTTAACAGGTCACCAAAATTGCTTCACACTTGAAGACTCTGAGCGTTGATACTGCCAGGCTTGTCAATTCTTTGTTTCAGTGGTCACAATATTTTTGTAGGAGCTCTGTCGGGGAGGGAAATTCTGTTCTGCCACTGGCAATCAGCTGCTTTACTTAAATCTCTTAATTTCATTAAAGCTTCTTGGATGGGAACTTTTGATGCCATTCAGATGGAGAGAATGGCCCATTCTTCCTCTCAGAGGTGTCAGAACTGCTCAGCCAGAACTGAGGGCTCACACTCCTCTCATTCCTGCAGTGTTTTGTAGTTTACACCACATGCTTTTCCACAGACACTGCTCCAAATTCAGGATTAAAAAACACTTGTGAAGAATATAAGTAGGTGAACAATACTGAGCATTAGGAAGGTTAAGACCAGAGAAGGAAAACACAACTTGTGCACAGTGCTAATAGGAAAAGCTGCTGTGAGGTCTCTGGCATAGAAGAGGTGTTTGGGAACTTGAGAGTGCCAGATGTAACCCTGAGACAGCAGGTTAATACAAAGGGCAGTTCTTTATCCTCATGTGATACTTGCCAAAGAAAGCTCTGGATGTGACCACTTTCCCACAGCACTTCAGATTTATGGCAAGCACACCCACAATGGGCTGCTACGCCCACTCTGCTGGGTCAGCTCTGGCTCAAGAAGCCATCAAACTCCACACTGCTGAACTCAGAGGGCAGCCAGAAGCATCACTGTTCTATCACCAATTTTTCCTCCCTAAACATGTAGCAGAAGCAAGACAAGGCTGTGGTAGAACACAATATTGTCTTCCCAGAGTCATAGCTCCAGCCACTCAGACATTATTTTGCCAGGATTCTGAGGGATGCCTTAATAAAAGAGGTTAAACTCTTTTAACTCCCTTCCCAGAGGAAGTGCTGTCCACCTTCAGTCTGTGGTGGATGATCATGTACTAGATAAACTGGTATTAGGCTCAAGAAAATTTGCTTCTCATCCTGAAAGCAACCTGTTACTAGAAGCTTCTGCAGGGTTCCCCAGTCCCAGCAGAGTTGTTTGCTGCTTACACTGTGTTGCCAATGGATTTCTATGGAGTTGCACAAAGTGTAAATGCTGAAGGATACATCTCCCTTGAATTAATGTATTATGATGTCACTAGGATCAAATGCACTTCCTTGCTGGAAAAGGAGCCCTTTAAACCCATTTGTAACAAACTGCAGCCTTGGAAACACCCTGAAAACAGAGCTTGTGTTTTGCCAACTGCATCATGGACAGCAGCACTTCAACCCCAAAGAAAACCTGCTGCCACCACCCCATGTTCACTGAATCAACACGGCCAGTGGCAAAGTTTCACAACTCTGGAATAGCAGTGTTTGTTTTCCAAGGTTGAGGGATATTTGCTAAAAGCAAGGAGCTCTCAGACTCTGATTTCATGCCCCAGGCTCTGCCTTTGTGCAAATACAGCTCCTGTGACCAAGTGCCAGAAGATTTACAAGTGACTAAACCCTTGGCATTTCTTTGTGCACGCACAAATTCCAGAATGCTCCAAGAGCCCCATGACCATCCTGTAAATCCCCAGCATGAGCATCTCCCATGCAGGACATGCAGCAGGAGCCCACAGAGCCCCAGGAGGGCAGGTGACCACACCTTTGTGCCTTTTGCTCTTCTTTTTCCTTGAGGCAGCCCTCCCGTTGATGCTCTCCTTGGTATCCATCTCATCGCTGCTGTCACAGGACTCTCCCGACACGCAGAGAACTTCCTCAGTAGGGACACAGGAAGCTTCCAAACCACACAGGGATTTTACTGGAATGACAAGCGACAGTAAGTACAACAGCAGAGAGGAAAAAGTGATCCAAGTTCAGGAGATGCTTCAGTGGAACCACTGCCTTAAAGCTTTCTAGTGAGTGACACAAGCAAGTAAATCCTGAGCTCGAGGATTACCTTGCCTGGGAAAGATTAGCAGGGGTGAGTGAATTGGAAACATAATTATTCAGCTGCTTGTTTTAAAGAATGAACAATGAGGATGATTACCAGCACATTATGCAGATCCCACTGGTTTAGCTGAAGCTATTTACAACTCCAAATAAAACAACAGGCTCTTTCTAAGGGGTAACTGGTTTCCCTGAACAGCAGAGCTGCCTTGCATGGCCATGTTCAGCTTGGAGCCAGCACCTGCTCTGGAACTGTTTTATGAGCGCGGAGAAGACTCACTCCCTTTGCAGCAGGACAAACATCCTGTGGCTGATGACACAATCCACCGGAGATGGAACTGAGTGTCAAGCGCACAGGAGTCCCATTTACCCTGGAATTTAGTAAGGGAAAGACTCTGGCCTAGTGAGGAAAACAGCAAGTTGAGTCAGCTGGAGTTTGGGGTTGGTTTTTTTCTGCATCTGGGGACATGTTTAGACACATCCCTGTTTGGAAATATTATTTTTAAAACTTGATCTGTAAACTGAGGCTCATTAGGGCAGTAAAATCCACATGTGAGTCAGTAATGACAGCCTTGGAAAAAGAAAGGTGTGGTCCTACATTACAGCTGTGTGAGGCACTGCCACAGAGACCAGCACTGCCACAGCAGCACTAAGGCTTTGCTAACAGGCTGTGAAACTCATTCAAGAGCTGAATTTCAACCCAACAGACTGGGTGAAGAATAGAACACGACCGTGAGGTCAGAGGAGGCTTACAGTGTTTAAGCTTTTCTACCCAGCACAAACTGAAGCCTAGGAAGGTTTTATACATCCCAGTTCCAGTCACTGCAGTCACCAGAGCCATTGAAGAGCAAAATGTGCTGTTTGAATGACAGGAACAGAGTAGCAGAAAAACAAATGACAACAACAACAAGAAACTGAATATAAATAAACTCAGGTGGAAATTAGTCTCATTTCTAACCACCAAACAAGGTTTTAAAACGAAAACACAGCAGACGGAAAGACAGTCTTCAGACAGGGATTGACTGTACCCACTGACTAGACACACCTCAGCGCTTTGCTAAACCAGTTCTACCTCACTTTGCACAGTTTGTTCTGTAATGCTGGATGCTTTCCCGGCACCTGGATGCATTCAAGGCACCTGGATGCATTCATGGCAGTTGTCTCCTCCACTGCCAAATCGTACTGCCCTCTCCACATGACCTTTTATAGGTAAAAAGAGGGTGAAATAGGTGGCAACACGAATGACAGTGAGTTATGACATCAAATACAGCCAAGAAAGAGAGGACAAAACTGACAGGACTCAGAGGGGGGTTCAGAAGAAGAGCCCACCCCACTCTGCAAAGGAAAAATCAACCTCTGAGTCAACAGCACAAGTCCACTGAACAGCAAATGGCTGCACTGCAATCCTGCAGAGGCATCCTCTCTTCACCTCACTGTTCTAATCCCCCCATCCTGGGCATTAGAATGGGGAGTAAAAAAGCCCAGAAAAATTCCTCCTGGCCCTGGCTCCCCTGCCGGAGAAGCTCCCATGGGATGCTCCCTATGGGAAACTCCCTGCCCGCTGCAGTCACACCCAGCAAGGGGTTTACTCTGAGCCAAGCTCCAGGAGAGCAGCAAGGCCAAAGGCTAGAGCTCCTGTCCCCACGCTTGACACCATACGCTGCACAGATAAGGCTGGGCCAGATAAGGCTGCAGCACTGTCATGGCTGCACCAGATAAGGCTGGAGCACAGCCCTGGGGCTGGGGAGATCCTGAGGATCTCTGAATCCGAAGGGGAAACCCCTGAGACTGCACTGCAAAGACCTGGGAAAGGGGTGGGCAGGGAACTGTTGTGACCTGGAGTCACCAGAATGAGGTGGAGGTGAGCCAGAAACACAGCAGGAAAGGGGATAAACTGGATAAAGCAGGTGATGCTGGGGGCAGGGAGCACAGAACACCAGCAGTTTGCCAGCATGATGCTGAAGTGCAGGACTCTGCCTCAAGAAGACAGAACACAGATTCGTGAGTAGGAGCGGTAATGGGAGGAGGGAAGCCCCAAACAAAGGAGGCCACAAAAGAGGGAGGTGCCCTGATCTTACACGCTTGAGAAGTAGCAGCTGAAGAGGATGTTCACGACCACCGCTGCCCCTGACAGGCACTCGTGCCAAGTGCATACTGTCTCCAAGATTTCAGCAGCAAACCAAGAGTTTCCCTTTATGAAAAGTTCAGTCATCGCTGTCAACACAACAACATCCACCTCCAGCATGTGTGACCAGCTACATTTAAAAGGCCTAAACATCACCATTTCTCAAGCAAGTGGGGTGTGTTAGTCCAGAAAGCTCCCAGACTAGGAGGAAACAGATAACTAAACACTGCACTACCTTTCCAGGAAAACTCCTTGTTTACAAAGATCACCAAAGAAACAACAACACCCTCCCAAGACCTCCTTGCAACACATGTTTGACAGAACTATCACAACCTTACTCCCACTGCAAAGCACTTTGCCTGCTAATAAAGTTATCTACAGTTTTATATGTGGTAATAAAGTAATAAAGACTTTTATCATGTTATTTTCTGCTTCAAGCAGGAGATGACACCTAAGCCTTTCCATTTCAGGCACTAACAAAGACTCAGCAATTCTTGCAGCAGGCTTTCTGCAAAACCTCCTGTCTAAGTCCTTAACACCTGATTCTGTAGAGTAGCATGGGCTCATTTCCAGCACTAAAGGACACACATTTTCTCAGTTTATGGAAGAGGAGTTTCCCACATCATGCAGAGGCCAGCAAAATGTGGAGGCAGCGTGGGGAAGGCAGGGGCCCCAGGGCAGACTCACCTTCCTGCTGCACTGCGTTAGCCACAGCTTTCTTCACCCGTCCAGACTTCACGACAGCTGGGTCTGAGTTGGCATAATCTGCCACCGTCACTGCAGAGAGGGGGTCAGAGGGATTAGGGACTATGGGGAGGGGACAGAAGGGCTAAGAGTCACAATGCTTAAAGACAACAGTCCCCAGAGGAGCAGAGGCTCGAGGAGGAGATGCACAAGCAGGAAAATGAGCCTCAGCAGAGAGGTGCAGGCCAGGAGTCCCCAGCAAGTCTCTACTCCAGACCATCGGTCTACCAGGCTCAGGGGACCCACCCCCCTGCCCGGCCCAGTACAATTCTCCTTCTCCCACCACCTCAGCCAGCGATAATCCCATTCTCCCTCACACAGCCCAACTCGAGCCTGGCTGATCTTCTGGTTCCAGGCTCCTCCTCCACAGGCAAAGAGGTCTCATTCCCACACATCCGTCCAGATCCCCGCTGAGGGAATCCCTCCTGGACGCAGGTCTCAGCCTGCACAAACCCGAGAAGGCCCAGCTCACTCCTAGGTGAGAGTGGACCGCCCTCCTTCCCCTCATCCCCCTCACCCAGGCCAAGCCCAGGCCCTTCAACTACCTCCTCCCTCACGCCCTAATGCAGACCCAGGCCTCCTCTCCGGCCTGCACTAGCAGGGCCAAGTTCGGCCGGCTCACCTCAGGCCCGCCTTCCCTCAGGCCCGACTTCCCTCACAGGCCCCGCTCCCCTCACCAGCCTCGGCCCCCCTCAGCCGCGGCCCAGGCCCGGCTCCGCTGCCCCAGCCCGGCCCGGCTCTCACCCCGCTCGGAGCACACGTCGTCGGCGCGAAACTTAAGACGTTTGCGGGCGCCCCTGCGGGGCATGGTGGCGGCGGCGGGGCGGCCGCGCGGGGCCATGTCCGGCCGGGCCCCGCGGGCACAGCGGGGACAGCGGGGACACCGCCACAGCGCCCGCCCCGCGCCGCGTCACCCCTGCGACACCGCGCGCCGCTCTGACGTCAGCAGGACGATGGGCGAGGTTGTGAGATAATTCCCCAGTCCTCCCCAGTAATGAGGGGATCTTCCCGCGGTGCTCCCAGTAACGGGGACCCCTGAGGAGATCCCCCATAGTAATGAAGATCTGTGAAGTAATAGCCCCCTCCCAGTAATGGGGGTGTTTGAGGAATTGCCCCCTCCCAGTTCTCCCATTAACAGGGGCCCTGAGGGGCTTACCCCGTGTCACAGTACTCCCAGTAATGGGGGGTCCTAAGGGGGATTCTCTCCAGTACTGAGGGTCTGTGAGGTAACTGCCCCCTCCCAGTAACCGGGGCGCTTGAGGGGATCCCACATACCCACCAGTCCTCCCAGTACTGAGGGTCCCTGAGGTGAACGGCACTTCCGTCCTCCCAGTCACAAAGGCCTTTAAGGATGCTGACTCCCCAGTGCTCCCGGGAACGAGGGCCCCTGAGAGGATCCCCAGTAATGAGGGTCCCTGAGGGGATTCCCTTCCCCCAATCCTCCCAGTAATGGGGGGAACTTGAACCTGAGGGGATTCCCCCAGTACTGAGAGTCCCTGAGGTAAATGTCCCCCCAGGTCCTTCCAGTCACAAAGGCCTCTAGGGATGCTGGCTCCCCAGTGCTCCCAGTGACCAGAGTCTCTGAGTAAGTGGGTCCCCAGTTCTCCCAGGAACATGGATCTCTAAGGGAATTGCCCCCCAGTCCTCCCTGCAACAAGGGCCCCTGAGGTAACTGTGCCCCACTTTTGCCCTCCAGTCCTGCCAGTAATGAGGGGCTCTGAGATAATTGCCCTTCCCAGTCATCCCAGTAAGGAAGGGCTCTGAGGGGATTCCCCCCATCCTCCCAGTAGGGAGGGTCTCTGAGGCAATTGGCCCCCCAGTAAAAAGGGTTCTGGGGTGTTTGCAGGCTCCCCCAGTGCTCCCAGTAAGGAGGAACTCTGAAATAATTGCCCTGACTGACACACCTCCCCCCCTTTGGAAAGAATGGAACTTTTAAATAATAATTGTAGTTAATTGTTTTAATTAACTTTTAAATTAATTGTTTTAATTAATCATAACCTATATATATAAATTATAAATAGTGTGTTATTCTTAAATTACTCTTTGCCAGCATTTAGCAAAGTTGTCATGAGCCACTTCCACAGGAACACAGATTGGGAAAAGTACTGAAAGTTGAAGCTTTGATAAACTAAGTCTGATATGCTTCAATGAACAAAGCCTGAGAGAGAAGGACATATTGGTGAGGTTGGACATCTGGAAGGTAGAATTCATGAACCACAAGGGCATTTTGCAGAAATCTGAAGATAAAGAAGAGGCGAACAAAGACTCCAGCTATGTGTTGAAAGTTCCTACTTTCCAAAGATACTAAAAAGACTAAAAAGATGGACTAATTAACATAAGAAGTGAGAAATCAATAACCGATAGAGGATAGAATAGTAATAAATGAAAGAGAATCATGTAATTTAGAACAAACTAACTTTTTTTTTTTCTTTAGGTGAAAAAGTTTTGTATTTCTGTCTGTGTGGATGCTGGAACTCTGTTGGCCACACACGCCCTGGCCAAGGATAAAGTAATGCCACTGACACTAAAAAGACAGTGTTGAAGGGGTTTATCCTGATGATTTCAGAGGATTTGGAACACTCTCAGGAGACACCCACTGAGCAGTGCCCAAGCACAGCCCACACCATGGGCTCCCAGTGCCACCTACACCTCTGTGGTGCGAGCAGCAATGGGTGGCCACCAGCTGTAAACTGTATTTGCTATTTTTTAGGGCTGGAATGGGTGCTCAGAGCTTGCTGAAGGAGTTGTGCCACCCCATGGGGGAGGAATTGGTTCCAGGGGATCTGCAAAGGGAAATCCTGACTGGCAGCCCAGGGTCTGATGGCGATTTCGGGGCCTGTGTCCCCCTGAGAGCTTGTGCCCTGCTCACATGGGGATTTGGGCACTGCCAGGAGCTGGCTGGGAGTCCTGCCCAGTCCTGGGGTGGCTAAACTGGGAGGCTGGTGGAATCCTGCTCCCCTCCTTTGAGATTTACACAGTGACCAAAGAGCCCAGCCCTGTCCCATTTTTCCTCAATGGCTCCGAACACTCCAGAGTGCTGCATTCCCACTTGTGCCCCTTACCTACAAAACTTCAGGAGAGGATTGGAACAACAGTGAGATGCTTCCACAGCTGTAGTGTCAGCTCTTAGGCCTCCCCAGAGCAGGATAAAGCATGGAATATGGAGAAATCCAAGAAATCGACATTCCTTCTGCTTCCCAGGCATGGCCAGGAGCTGATACGTCCTTAACCTCCCTTCCTGGCTGTATTTCTCTCAGCATTTCTTAAGTACACAAAGAGCATTTTATCAGCAAGGAACACATTTGATTGAGAAAACTTTTGATCATCCCAGGCAGGAAAGGCCATTCCTTGACAGAAACACTATTCCTAATCCATCTGTTCTTAAGGCAATGGATACGAATTAATGTGTATGGCAGTCAATAAACCAGATCATGGTGCTGCTGGCTGCACCCACCTCTTTACTTGAAAATGTTTCCTTGGATTATCCTATTCACCACTGTTATTTGAGAACTGTATCACAGTATTATTTTTAAAAAGTGAAGCTTGTCTTGGCTTAGAAAACTCTGGCATGTGGAAAACAGATGAAATGTTCTTGGGATTGAAGGCAGCTGTTCCTGAGTCTAGCTGGCGGGTGGATCCAGCACACTCCCTCCTCTGGTCGGTTGGAGGCATTTATGTGAGACCTCTCCAAGGTCCTCCAGCAAAAATCCTGAGGATGAGCTCGATGTCCTTCCTGGAGAGAGGAAGGTGCTGCTCTGTGATGGTGTTACTGATCCCAGTTGTTCCCAGTTGGGTCACAGAAAGGAGCTCCTCGTTGGTAGGCTGGGTGAGGGCTGCTGAGGGATCCCAATGGCTATGCCAGGGGCTGTGCTTCCAAGGCCCCCAAATTAATTGTTTGTTAAGGATGCCTCTGTGCAGGGCAGGGTGATAGAGCAGGTTGGCCTTTTGGCTGCTCCTGCTGAAGTTCATGGGCGCCCTCTGTCCCAAATCCCATTTATGATGCTGAAGACTATCCTTAAGGGGAGCCCAGGGGTGACACACCTTGTCCCCGCAGGGCTCAGAACTGAGCCTTGAAGGGTGAGGTGGGGGCTGTGGCAGAGTCTGGGGGTCACTGCCTGCCTGATCGCTGCTCCCCATATGGTGGGGGGGGGACAGGGCACTCAGGGTCTGGGACACCCCGCAGCCCAGGTCTGCTCCTGCCTCCCTCCCTCCGGGACTGGACAAGACTGGCTTTTAAACCCCAAAGAGGTTCCTTCCCCCAGGAGCATTCCAGGGGGATTTCTGTGCCCTCCCCAAGGGGGCAACCTTCCCCTCAACAGAGCTTCCTACTCCCACAGGGGCATTTCTGCTTCACCTCAGAGTTTCCTGTCCTCCCGGGGGGATTCCTGCTCTTCCAAGGAAGTTTCTGCCCTCAAGGAGAGTTCCCCTGGGGGGACTCCTGTCGCTCCTGAGAGTCTTTTAATCCCCAAAGGGGGGTTCCTCCCCTTTCCAGGGGGATCCCGCCCNGGGCGGTGAGTGCGGGCGGGGCCGCGCTGCCCACGGGGGATGCTCGGCCCCGCGCGGGGCCGCCCGGGGGCAGCTCTGCCCCCGTGACCCCCGTGGGGCTGCCCGGAGGGTGCTCAGCCCTCCCGATGGGGCCGGACCCGGAGAGCTCTACCCGTATTGCCTCCCCCGGGGATGCTCTGCTGCCCTCCGAGAGGATGCTCGACCCCCCCTGTGGGGATGCTCAGCCCCCCCGGTGGGGCTGGACTCGGGAGGCTTTGCCCTTTTTGCCTCCCCCCTGGGATGCTCTGTCCCCCCCACCACAGGGGATGCTCCCCATTGCCCCCCGGGCGGCGCCGCACTGGGGATGCTCAGCCCTGCGGTGCCCCGGGGGATGCTCTGCCCCCCCCTGCCCCCCCGGAAGAGGCTGACTCGCTCCGGGGGGACTTCATCTCCCAACCCGTTACCCCTTGGAGGGGGTGTCTGCGTCAGGGTATGCTGAGCTCCTCCATTTCCCTTGGGTTGAGTCTGAGCTGGGAGGTGTCATCCTCACCCCGAGCTGAGTTGTAGGGCGGACTTGGTGTGCCCCGACTTTACCTCCAGACAGAGCATTTGAACCAGGGTTGCTCCCACCGCTGGCCCCGGACGGGGGGCAGAGCCGGGGAGATGTGCTGCCCCATCCTCGCTGGATGTGCAGGCAGGGGGGTGAAGGGTGTGCACATTCCCCGAGGCTGCATGGTATAGGGGGCAGGGAGGGGGCAGTGATTCCTTAGCCCAGGAGCAGGGAGAGGGGGCCTTGATTTTCAGCTGCTCTCTGCCCCTGGCAGCCCCCCATATGCTCCCAAGCTGTCTCTTTGCATCCCCTCCCCCCAGCTTCTACCTTACACTGAGGGGAGGGCAGGAATGCTGGTCAGCCTGGTCCTACCATGGCCTTCTCCTGCTCCTCTGGTTTCCCAGTGCTGTCTCCTCCTGCCTTCCTCAGTGCTGCCTCCAGCCCTGGATCATCCACCCAGTGCCGAGCTCTGTGTCAGCCCCACTGAGCATCTGCCTGGCTCTGAGCTCTGAGCTGGACTGGCTCATGCGGATGCTGCCACACAGATGCTCCTGGAGCTCAGCACCAGGTAAATGCCTGCCAAGCTGGGCCAGCTCGGGACTGGGAAGATGCTCGTGGAGCTAGTCCAGCCTGAACATGGGCCCATGTGCTCAGGGCTGGACCAGCAGAGCATCCGGCCACCCTGGCCAGCTCCAGCTGTGCCTACACTGGTTCCCAGCCTCTGTTAGCTGGTGTCATCACAGCTGCTGCAAGCTGCCTCCAGACAGCACTATTTGCTCCTGAATAACCAGCCTTGAAGGGCTTGTTTAACCCCTAAATTGCATCATTAGAGCAGCAATTGGCTTAGGGAGCTGGGTTTTGTTAAAGCTATGCAAACCCTTCAGGGGAGGCCCTAGGTTTGGCCAAGTCAGGGTTGGCAAGGTGTTCATTTTAGCTCATTTGCCACCATCTACTGGATGCTGCAATGAGGTTCTCCTGGTGGGTTTGATACCACCAAGCCACTGTGTGAGCAGGAGCTAGTCCAGAGGCAAGTGTGAGCCAGAGTTTGGAACCTGGATGAATGTGCCTGTGTGGTTTGGGAGTTTCTTCGTTGTGGTGCTGCCTAGGCAGCAAGAGATGGAAAGTTGGTGTCTTTGTGTCTCTGATGGTCTGAGAGTCTCAGGCACTTGTGCTCTTGGGGACATCACAGTGTGCTGCTCCCTGTGTATGCTGGTTGGGGAACAGGACTGATCTCTAGAGACTTCCCTGGAGATCACAAACACAGGTCCCTCCTGCCGTCTCCCTGGCACCCCGTGGTGCTCAGGTGCCTTCCCAGCTTCAGTGCTTGCTCCTCCTGCACCTCTTTCCCAGGAGTCAGACCTGGGAGGTCTGGGACCAGTGTCACCAGCAGGAGGGTGGGGGAGGCTCTGAACCGGCAGGTTCCTGAGACACCAGTGGTGGGACTGATGGACAGATCCAGCTTTCTGGAGTGGCCAGCTCAGCAATGGTTTGGCAGATGTGAGATTGAACGTCTCATCCCTGTGCAGCTTTGTGTCTTCATGGTGAGCGGGTCTTGCTCTGCACTGGTGGCTTGGTCCAGCTGTGCTTGCCAGCAGCTCCAGTGCAGATGCTGAGGGACTGGACCTGCTGGAGATTCGCGTTCCTGCCTGTGTCAGCTGTCTCAGAAGACACCAGGGATAAAACTCCTGCTGAAACCCTTCTCATCTGCATCTTTGGAGGAACCTGTTTGCAAGCCTTGTCCTTTGGGGCAGCTCCCGCTAGGGGCTTGGAATGAGGACAGGGATGAGGAGGAGGCTAAGTGAGGGTGAGTTGGTGGGTCCTGCTGTGCTGGGTGAGGATGTGGAGGTCCTGAGTCAGTGCTGGGAAAGAGCCTGATGCTGTGCTGGAGCTGGAAGTTCACACTGGAGCTGGGAGGGGCATTCTTGGAGCCTCAGAGGGAGCTGAACCCAAATTGGAGCCCAACTGGGAATGCCTCTGGAGGGCTCCACTCTGCACATGGAGAGACATTGACGTGAGTGTCCATCCTCTGCCTGGGGAGTGCCATTTCAGGGCTTCCAGCAAAGCAGAAAGATACTGTATTCTTTATCTAACCTTGAAACCTTAATTCACAATTAATTTCCTCCTAAAGAATGCTTTGGTGAGCCAGAGGTTTCCCAGATGGCTCCCAAAAGTGAGCTGTGAGGTCTCTGGAATATTAACTGAAGGAGAAGGCTGTTGGATCCATTGCCCAGCTTCTCTCTCCCAGAGAGGTGTGACTGATAGTCCCCTCCTTACGGATGATTTCTGGGACGTGCCAAGCACCAGATGTGGGGTGACAGACCTGACCCAGGCTGAGGCTTCTGGCGTGGGCCCTTCGGGTGGGTCCAAGCCTTGGCCAGGCTCCTGGGGGATGTGGCTGGGAGTTTTCAGTGCTTAAAGGCCTCCTCTGTGAGGAGGCTTGGATGATGGGTGCCCGTGTGGGTGTGCTCACACGGGCTGGCATTTGGGAGAGAGGAGGGAAAATATCACATGGAACAACTGCAGTGTTGGGGGACAGGTCTGTGCTTGGGCCCATCTGGAGCAGAAGTTGTGGAAAATGATTCAAGGCTCTTTGCTAAAAAAAGTTGTGCTGATATAATTGGATTTTATTTCTGTTTGTGCTATGGTCAAGCAGGTTAAAACCCGTGTGGGGACAGGTTAAAAGCTTTGAGTTCATATGTAGGGTGAGGATGTCCTGAAGAGTCAGACTGAGAAAGCTGAAGCAGTTCAGCCTGCAGAAGAGGAGGTTGTGTGGAGACCCCACAGCACCTTCCGGGGTGTGAAGGGGCTACAAGGAAGGTGGAGAGGGACTTTGCATAAGGAACTGGAGTGACAGGACAAGAGGGTTCACACTGAAAGAGGAGCGGTTTAGATTAGATATTGGGAAGGAATTCTTCTCTGTGAGGCTGGTGAGGCCCTGGCACAGGTTGCCCAGAGAAGCTGTGGCTGGAAGTGTCCAAGGCCAGATTGGATGGGGCTTGGAGCAACCTGGGATTAGTAGAAGCTCCCCCATGGCAGGGGGTTGGAATGAGCTGAGCTTTAAGGTCCCTTCCAGCCTAAACTATGCTGTGATTCTGTGGTTTTATGAAGGAAGCTGCTGCTCATCTCTCTCTCATTTTTGTGCAAAGCTGTGCCTGGAGCAGCCCTGTTGCCCCTCAGCCCTGGGCAGCACTGGCAGGGCAGTGATTCCTATCCCATAGGAGCATCTGGGAGCTGTGTGTCAAACCTTCCCCAAAAGCCAGGACCAAAAGCCACTGGCCAGGAGGGGACTGACCCTGTGTCCTCCAAGTTGCCCTTCCTTAGCTGAATCTTCACCCTGATGTTTTAAGAAGCTCATGAGTCGCTGTCTCCAGCTCTGTAATCCTGCAGGACTGACAAGGCTGGAATTTATCTGAAATGCAGATTTTTTTTTTTCTGCTCTTGGTTTTCAGTTCCTGCCACGCTTCTCTTAGCAAGTGCAAGGAGGTGCCGGCTGGGTGGCTGCCTTTAATTGCATCCAAAAATTAAAAAAAGAAGAAAACAAGTGGCAGATGAGAGCTCGTTTCCCCATCCTCCTGTCTGTGGCGAGCGGTTTCCAGGAGAAGGCAGCTCCCAGGGACTTTTGCTGCATGGTGCCTCTTCTCTGCAGCTCCAGCCGTGCTGAGGCCCTCGTGCCGGTGGTCCCGGAGGCAGAGCCGTGCCAGGGAACTTGGGGGCCCGGGCCCAGCTCCTCCGTCGGGACGTGAGGTGTTGTCAGCGTGGCCGAGTGCTTTAAATAGCGGGCGCGGGGCCACGGGGATGTGCGGCAGGGAGGGAAGTAAGGAGGCTCTTCCTGCCTGGACTCCACATCCCGCCTTCCAGAGAGGGCAGCATCCCTCACCAGGGCAGGATGGCGCAGCAGCAAAGGGGCTCCTTCCCGGGATTGCTGCCCATGTGCCAGGTGCATGCATTTAAACTTCTCATTTCCACCCTTTCCTGGTGGAAGTGAATTTTCTCTGCAATTCCAGATTCCCTCCTGGCCACATCACGATGTGATGTGCTGGGACAGGACAAACACTCTGCAGCCATGGGGTGCCTGGGGGGTCCACAGACCAGAGGAAGGAGCTGGGCTGAACATGGGATCGCTGGAGCCTGGGAGAAGGGGATGTCTGGCCCCCGCCCAACTCTCACCTTTCCAGAGTCTCGTTAGTGCAGAGCATCCTCACATGGATTTTCTCCTGCTAGAGCCTGGCCTTTCTGGTTCCAGAATTGGGAAGGTGTTTATAGCCTCGCTGTGGCATTAACACAGGTGTCATAAAACTGATCTCAGGCTCTTGATTGTGAATTAAATAGGCTTGATGCTGGTGCCTAGAACTGCTCCCCATGCAGACATTCCCAGTGCCAGGGGCTGCGGACACAGAGGGGAAAGATGGGCTTGTACAAAATCCATAATCCACTTAATCTGCCCTGTAATTCAGTGTCTGGCAGCTGTAACTAAGTAGATCTGGGTTTCTTTCAAGCATCTCCCCCAAACTGTTTTGCAGGAAGGAGTCAAAAAATGTCCAGATGTTATTTTTGGCTGTGGCTGATTTATTCACACACTGATCAGCCAGGAGAGGAGTTATTCTGGTCCCACACTGCCCCACATAACACCAAGTGCTGTGTGCAGGTGTGATTTCCCTGGGAGACACTGGGAGATGATGCTCCCGTTTGAGGATGGAGCTCTCAGGAACTACCTTGGAGGCTCCGTGTCTTGTGAGCCCATTCAGTTCCTCAAATGAGGCCAGAGCCAGGGGACACGGGCTCTGTGCCCTCCCATCCTCTGTCCCTGGGGATAGACCTGAGCCCTGTGTCCTGGGGTGGTGGAAGGCTCTGTGCCTTGCAATTCCTGCTCTATCCCGAGGAGTACCCAGCTCAGTTGGGGTCTCCCTGGGTGACACGTGGATTTGGGGAGTGCAGGGAGCTGTTTCAGGGCTCGTTTGGGCATGTCATCATTTCGAGGCTCGGGAAGGGCCGCGGTGTCTGGGACGGTTTCTCTGCAGGATGTAGTGGCTCTGGCGCTCCTGGATTTTTCCCCTCTGTGTGTGCTTTCCCCGGAATGCTGTGAAGCTGAGCTCCTGCTTTTCGGAATGGGTGGTGGGAGTGAAGTGTGAGGGTGGCACAGCTAAATCCTGCCTTTCTCCTGTATCTGCACAAGGGAATGTTTCCCTGGGGCATTCCAGTGTGGCCACAGCTGTTTTCTGGCCATGGATTGGGATCTTCCAGGGTGGGAATCACTGGGACGTAGTGCTGCTGGTGCCTTTGCCATCCCACTGTGCTGGTGACGTGTCTCCCACCTGGCTGAGGATGGAATCACTCTTGGCTGCGTCCCTGTGCAGAGATCCCGGCAGCAGCAGAGATCCCGTCCCTCCTGACTGCTGTGGGACTGGAGCATCGGTAGAGGCAATGTTCAGCCTGGATGCACCGCTGGATGGGCAAAGGAGACCCGATCTCCACATCATACAGCCAGGGCTGTATCTGCCAGCAGTTTGGGCTAAGGCAGGCTGGGGAGGGTAGAGGAGGCCATGTGGGGGTAGAGGAGCAGCAAACCAAAGCCTCTGAAGGATCCATTGGAATGTACACCAACCCAAATTTTCGAGTTTTGCTGCTTGGAAAACCTGGCTGTGCTAGAGAGTGGATGGATGGAAGTTCCGGAGATTCCCCTGTGCCTGTGGAGAGGTGCTGTCTGTGTTCCTCCCCAGCATCGCAGCACCTGGAAGCAGATGTGCCTTTACTGGGACATGGGATGGCATCTCGGGTCACTGCCAGCATCCCTTGGAGAGCCTCCTCCCAGAACCCTTCCAGGGGCTTGGGCTCCCCATGCACCATGTGCTCAATAACATGGCTTTACTCATTTTAACCCATCAGGTTTTAATTAGAGCCAGAAGGCTCATCTCTCCTGACCTGAGCTGTCTTTCCTTTGATCCCAGATCCAGAAAGGATTTGCTTTGCTTCTGTTACCTGCCTGACATCCAGATGTAGCACCCAGAGAGCAGCATGTGTTTGATGGAGAGAGAAGATTCTTTCTCCTTCTCCCCAGCACCAAAACCTGGACGATAATCACTCGATTACAGCCAACGCTTTGGGCTGCCATATTAAAAAAAAGAGCATTTTTTCCTGCTTTTGATCATCTGCTTCTAGTTAGTTTAGTTAGCAGACTTGCACAGTGGCCATTTTTGGAGTTGGCAGCCAGAGCATCCCTGCAAGCAGAAATGGCTTTTGTTATGTATGTCCTTTGTGTTTACATGTTTATAGAGAAATTTTATTTCCTAAACTGAGGCTGCCATGAGCCCCAGCACTTCTGATCAGTGCCTGGCTCTCCGGGAGTACCGGTGTCGCTTTCAAATCACACGTTGTCAATAAATCTCATTCCGAATGCCCTGCAGCAAATGGCATCAGCCTGCACAGAGAGAGCTCTCCCACACGTCCTCCCGCTGCCTAAAAATACCAGTGCTTGAATTCTCCAATGACTTGGCTATTGCACAGCCTCCATTCCTGCCTGAGACACTGCTCGTGGCTCAGTGCAGGACATCTGCTGCGCTCCCAAGAGTCACACTCTGCCCTCCAGATCTGGCCTTTAGGTAACGCGGCAGCTGTGTCAATTTGGGGGTAAATGAACATTTATTACCTTTACTCTCCGTGCTGTGAGGGATGTTCATAATCAGGGATGTGGTGTCTGGGAGGGAAACGATGGCATCTTCTTTGGTGGCCACTGAGGGCCCATCTCGTTGAGGAAAGGATGAGTTTTGGCAACTTCATGTAGCATCAAGCAAAATACCCTCAAAACCCTCTGTTAACTCCGTCTGTGTGTCCTGGGACTCTGTTCCATCCTCTTTGTAAATACACAATTTACCTTTCCACATCTGGCTTTGAGATGTGGGATACAGAAAAGGTGGCCAACTGCTTTCCTTTGGCAGCCAAGTCTCTATTCAGTGGGTGAATGCAGAGGGCTTGCTGGTGTTTCCAGTTCACACAGGGCACTGGGCAGACTGGTGTGCAGGCAGCAAGCTCTTATCGCCAGCAGCTTTCAGCCTCCTGACCCCACAGGCTTGTGGTAGAGCAGGGAGAGCTCAGCACTTGAACTATGAATGAAGCCAAGGGCTGATGTCACATGCTGTGATCTTGGGGGGAAGCAACAAACTGGCTTTGTGGCACTGTCAGGGATTCAGGAGCAGAACTGGGTGTGATGGATGCGCAAACTGAAGTTCAGCACAGCTGGGAGGTGCTGAGCTGTAAAACAGGAGTGATGCTCTAAAGGGATGTTTCTTTAGGAGACCTTGGATGAGAGCATATGGATTTTCCTGTCTCCATCTCCATGGGACTGCCCCATTTGCTGCTGGGAAGTTCATTATGGGGCTGGAATGCAGCAGTGGAGGAGCAGGGGCTCGAGGAACACACTCTGTGGCTGGCTGATCCCTGGGAGCCCTACACCCTGCTGCAACGTGGTCAGGCCATGGACACAAGTACTGATAGTTCCCCCAGTCTTGCAAAGAAAATAATGTTTCTTTTCGAGGCTGGAAAGGTGAGGAAACCAGTCGCCAGCCCCACCAGCTGGTAGACACCGGCTGCTTGATTTCCTCCTTTCTCCACTGCAACTCGCAGGAAATCCAACCACCAGAGTTGCCAGGGAGGGGCTGTTACTGCCCCAGCCTGGGAACAAATGTAGTGACCCATCAGGAAGAGCCACCCTGGTCTGTCAGACCAAGGTGTGTCAGGTCCTCCATCACGCAGTGCCTGGACTTTCTCCTTCCAAGGACTCTTGACTCCTCGTGGGCTGCCCTGGGGTGCCTCAAATTGCCAAAACCCTTGTGTGGGGAAAGAAGCAGAAGGATCTTCCCATGCTGCTGCCTACACCTGGAGCTTTCTCTTTTCCCTCAGTGCAGGTGGGGAGTGCACACCAGGAGGGTGACATTGGTCAGCTCCTGTGTGGTCACTCATAAGCTGGACGTTTGTCTGAGTGTGTTCTCCCAAAAGTGTGAGAATTTGCAGGATTTATCCCCAAATCATAGAATCAAAGACTCATAGAATCATTAAGGTTGGAAAAGACTTCCAAGATCATCAAGTCCAACTTTTGACTTAATACCACCATGGTCACTAAACCATGATCAGAAGCTGCTTGTGAGCACCCAGTTTAACCAGTCCCTGGGGCAGCTGGGACCTTCATGGTTTCCTTTTGCCCCTGTCCATCCCCCTTGGCTTGAATTGAGGCTGATCACACTGAGGCAGCTGCTGAGTGCACTTGGTGGTACCCAAAACTTCTGTAAATATGAGAGGACTCCCGGGCCCCGGACAGGTGCTGATGACACCAGTAACCAGAGCAGGCTGGCAGGGGAGAGCTGGTCCAGACTGGTGGTGGGAGGAGGATGCTGAAGGTGATGGTGGCCACTGGGATGGCTTTACTGCCTCTGTATTTTCCTCTGAAGGTGACGGTCTGGGTTTGGAAAAGTCCAACCTCTGTGCAGGCACAGCTTCCAACTCCCTGCTGCCCTCGACCTTTCTCTGGCAGGAAATGTGTGAGGTTTGACTGTCACTTCTCGCTTCCCAAAAGCTGAATCTTGGCAGATTCAGAGGACTCTGGCCACACCGTGGGTGTGAATGTGGGGCAGAGCAAGGCTGAGCTGGGGGAGCCGGGGCTGTGCCCGGGGTTCTGCCGGGGGGGAGGGTGGAGCCGTGTGTCCACAAACGCCGCTCTTGGGAGGCGTTGGAGGGAGATACCGAGAGAGGAGGATGCTGTCGGGAGTGCGAGCGGCTCCTGCTGCAGAATTCCTGGCGCGACAGCTGGGGCGATGCGTGAGGGATCAGCGGGAAGGGAGCAGGGATGGGCTTTGTGTCCGCGCTGGGAGAGCGGGGGCAGCGCGGCTCCGGCCCGACCTCCCGGCGGGGATGGAGCTGCCTGGGCTGGGAGCGGGAGCGGGCGGTCCCGCACTGCTGCGTGACAGTGACAGTGACACAGCCCCGACACTCCCCTCCCTCCCGGCAGCGCCAGGGCAGTGCGAGGCCGCGGCCGCCCCGGCTCAGCCCCTCTGCGGGCGGGTGGTCCCTGGGGGCGCACAGGGATGGGCGTCCCCTCCTGGGTGATGCCAGCTCCTTTTCCACTCGGAATTCTGGCGGCTGCATTCTCGGCCGTGCTGCTGGTGCTGCAGGTGCCCCGGGGAAGCAGGAGCGTCCCTGTCCCTGTCCTCGAGTGGGCACAGCAGGGACGGCATGGAAGGGGTGAGAGGAGAGCGGGATCAGCGCCTCTGGAAGGATGTTTCAAAATCTGGAGGGATTTAACTGTATCTCTCAGGGACTTGCTCGTCTGGGGTGGGGGATATCCTCGGGTTGCTGTCACCTGCAGTGCTATCACCATCCTGACAGGCACGGCCTCTCAGGACCCCAAATTCCTCACAGGTCACCCCATCAAAGCTCTGGAGGTCAGCCCACCCCTGTAGTCACCAGAGTGGCTTTCAGAGCCATTCTCAGGTGGTTGCTCCCCCACTTGTTCTCTGTCTGTTCAGCTTGCCCCATCATATCCCTGTTCTCATCACTCATTATTTCTCTCTAGGTGAAGGCTTTTTAATAACAGCTGACATATCAGCCATTTTTGAGTCATTTCCTTTCTTCTACTACAATTTTCTTCATCTTCTTCATAACTAGGAAGCCTTTCTTTGTCCTTGGCCAGAGGGGAGGTGTCTGTTACTGCCTCTGCTATCATGTTCCAAGGGGTTTGATCAGGTTAATGAAAATCTTTCTGTTCTTCTTGTGTGTCACTTCCACTCCCATCTTCTTTAGCCTGGTTTCTTAAGGAAATTAAACCAAAGGCCTTGTTGCATCGTGGCCTTCTGTCTCCTCCTGCTTGCTCTTGAGTGTGTTGGTCTCTGATAGAGTGGAGAGCTCGGAACGCTCAAAGGTTTATGATGGCTGTTGGAGAGGACAGAGCCAGGGGACACCCTGGGGCCAGTGGTGCAGGGCTGGGGCTCATTGCCCAGAAAACAGGGCTGTGAATCCCACCAGGAATATGAAGAACAGCAGGGCTTATCCCCCAGCCCATGAGCTGGGATACTAGGCCCCATCACTGGGCTGTTTGTGCTGCGCAGCTGCTTTTCCTGAGCTCAGGAAGGGATGCAGAGGAGGATCCAGCCTCACGAATGCGGGGTTAGCCTGGGATTCGGGAGGCCTGGGCTGTGTTTGCGGGTGCAGACTCACGCATGGCTGTGCTCAACGGCTTTTCCTGCAGCAGCAGGAGCTGCAGCTGCTTTAAGCTGATCTCCTGGAGTGTGAACTGCAGTGACAGGGGAGCCAGAGGAGGTTTTCTGCTTTCGCCCGTGCTACAGCAGGGAGAGGCAGTAGAGCTTTCCCAGTGGCTGCTGTGAAATCTGGTTTCTTTGGTAGTAATGTGGGGATTGTAGCAGTGCTGGTGAGGGAAATCTTGGGGGTCCCGAGAGAAGCACGATATGGAGTCAGGAGCTCAGGTGTGTCGGTGGAGAAGGACCAAGGTGCTTCTTGAGGTGTCCTTAGAGCTTGTTGCCCTTTGCAGCAAGGGATGGGGCACCTCTTGAGTGTGTCACCTCCTGTCCCAGCCTAGCCAGGCGACAAGGATCACCCCTTCCAGCTCAGAATATTCTGTGAGTCTGTGCCAGGCTGGGGAGGAGGGTTTGCTGGGAATTTGTGCAGCCTGGAGGTGCTCTGCCCCCACCCTCGTAGTGAGGGAGCAATGTGTCTGCCTGGCAGTTCAGCCGGGGACTTCTGTGCAGGTGAGTTCCTGCTCCTTGGCACCAAATCTGCTGTAGAGCTGCGCTCTGAAGGTTTCCCCCTTCCTTCACTTTGCATGTACCTCTGGTGTTTATTTTGGCAGCCTGTTCTGCTGATTTCTCTTCAGTCAGCATCCCTCAGGCCTGGGGCCTGGCTGAGCCCCAGGCCCTTGCCCAGTCCCACTGCTAGAGGAGATTGGACTTGCCATTCCCACCTCCTGGTCCCTATTCTCTGCCTGATCCCATGTCCCCTGTGGTCCCTTCCGAGGTGAGGAGCTTACTGGGTGACACCCAGCACCAGGGCACTTGTAGTCTGTCAGTGGGTCCTCAGCAGGTCCCCACAGGGTCCCTTCTGCTGGGGGATCCCCAAACTTGTGATCCCATTAGAGGGGGATGCACAGAGGCGGCTCCATGTCCCACCTCACCCCACATCCTTTTCACCTTGCTTGTGCTCTGCTGAGTACAAAGGCCTGGTGGGAAGTCAGGGCCATGGTCACACATGATGCAGCTCTTTGGGTGCGGTTTGGAGCTAGGTTTCCTGTTTTTCCAGCTGTGAGAGAGACCTGGATACACAGAGGAGAAGGGCTTGGCAGTGGCTGTTGCTTGTATGGGTGCTTGCGTGGTTCGTCTTTCCAGGAAGGATTTCAGGCTTCCTTCGTTCTCTCCAGCCTCTCTTGTGATGGTGGTGAGTTGAGCTCTGTAATTGAGGAGATCTGAATAATCCACTGAGGAAGCTGCTAATTCGAAGACATATATGTAATAATTAAATCATTATCTGGAGGGAAGAGAGAGCAGATACCAAAACCAGGCTAATTAAAATCCAAATCCAGGATGACTTGGGCTCTGGGCCAGAGCAGAGCAGAGTCTGTTGGGGAAGTCTTCATGTGTAATTGCTTTTCAGAACATCAGTCCCCAGCAGAAAACCTATCTGTTCCCCCTCCAGAGACTAGGATTGACCCAAAAACCCTATTGCCTTGTCCTGTCCCATGTTCGCCAGACCAGACACAGCTGGAGGAGGCCACATACTTTGCAAAGGGCAGAGGAGATGGCGAGAGCCATTTTGGGAGAGTGTTTGGTTCTTGAGCCTCAGGAACTAGATTCCGCCTTATGTCTGGAACATTTAGGCCCTTATCTCATTTCAGCCCCCAGAACTGGCTGATGCTCTTTAGAAATCCCTGAGAGCAAGGAACAAGGTGGGCTCGGATCCATCCATGCTCCATGTGTGGAAGGATTTGGACATGCAAAGGTATCAAAGGGACCCAGTGCCTGGGAGGAAGGTGGTTTTGGCTGTAGGGAGAGATGAATCCTGTTCAGGTTCACTCCCCATCCGGGGTGGGTGCACCCTGGGAGAGGCCTTGTGGCCTGTAAGGATGCAGAGCACTGCTGGATGTGAGCCCAGCTCTGGAGCTCCCTGTCAGCTCTAAGCAGGTCCAGGCAGGTGGAGGTGGCTCTGCTGAGCTGAAAGATGGTGACCAGCAACTGTGGTTGTGATGTTGGAGGGGAGAAAGGGCCTTTGGACAGCACCTCATGTTGTGCCATGGAGGTGGGAGATCTGCAGGGTGGGTGTTAATGTGCATTCCCAGAGATTCTGGCCTGTCAAACCCAGAGTCCACCACATTTTCAGAGTCCACCACATTTTCAGAGTCCACCATGTTCTTCAGCAGGGCCAAGTACCTTGCAGAGGGCAAGGCACAAAAATCCCACCTCCAGTTACATACAAGTTGGATGCAGGGTGAATTCCATCCTTCTGAGCACCTGCACTGGGTGCATTCCTGCATGAGGGAGGTGTTGCTGCTGTGTCTACATGGTCTGAAGGTCCTCTCGTGGTCGTAGCAAGGTGGAACCTAGCAGCAGTCATCACTCAGGTGAGCTGGCCTGGAATCGCTGTATTTCGGCAGGGAAGCAATTGTAGCTGTCCAAACCAGGCTCCTTCCAGAGCTGGTGAAGATAAATTGGTGCATTTACCCAGAGGAGACAAGGTCAGGGAGCTCTGTCTATCAGGTGTTCACATGTGAGCATCACTCAGTGAGTGTCCCCATATCGGCATGACAGGTGAAGGTCAGCTCAGGTGGGCTGGTGCCTGCAGGTAGCTCTGAACTTGGGGAGGTGGGAGGAGGGCACAGGAGGCTGGGCAGGGAGCCACTTCTGCTTGGGTGAGCATCCCACCAGTCCTGACACATGCTGGGTTTTCTGCCTGTGCTGCCCTGGAAGGGCTGCAGCTCTGCAGCAGCACAGCCTGGCACTGCTGAGTGCTGGGGCTCAGGGATGGCCTGAACCCCCCCTAGCTGCTGGAGCTGGGCTCTGCCTGCTCCAACATCTGCAGGAGCAGGCACTGGGGGGTGCCCAGGGTCCAAAACTGTGTTGCAAAAGGGCCAGAAATTTAGAGCTGTCTGCAGAAATGGTCACTAAACCCTCTGGAAACAGTTGGCTCAGCTGCTGTGCTTGAGTTAAGTGGGAAGAGAGACTCCCAGCCCCACGTGTGTCCTTCTGCCTTGTGAGCTTTGATGTGCTCTTGGCATTTAATAGAGAGCACGCAACATGTGCTCAGGCAGCAGATGTTTTCCAAGGCATTGGGACATCCCCTTTCCTTTATTCCCCCCCAACAGTGTTTAAGGTGTCCTGGCCCCCTCGTTTTTGAGTGCCCACAGGAGCAAACAGTGGGACCAGGCTGGAAACCACCCCACCTGCAACTCTTTCCATCAGTGGTGCACCAGTGTAATTACCCACATTTCATTCCTTTGAAAGCCTGCGGAGCTGCAAATGTGTCCCTCCTCTCCTGGTGATGTCTCATGGATTGGCCAAACCCTGCTCTCACCTCCTGGGGTAGTTCAGGGGATTGTTCCTGGTGCTGGGTTGGACGGGGCTTGGAGCAACCTGGGATACTGGAAGGTGGCCCTTGGCAGGGGGTGGAACAGCTTGAGCTTAAAGGTGTCTTCCAACCCAAACCAGTCTGGGATCCTGTGAACTCAGCATGTGTGGGAGCACCCAGAGTACTGGGGGTGGCAAAGTGCTGTGCCCAGGGGCTTTGGGCCAAGGGGTGAAATGGGTTCAGTGTTTTTTGGGTGCCTTTTGGGGGCGATGGGCAGAAGCACGGGTCAGGCTCGATGATGGCATGGTTGGGGCTTCCCCTTCGGTGAGCTGGGATGGCCATGGGAGCCCATGGGAAGCATGCCATCTTGCCCGTGACAAGGGCAGAGCTCCTTGGGCTCCTGTGCCAGGCAGGGCAGTGGCTGGGGACACTGAGGATGCTGCTTTAGCTGGGCTGCATGGAGCTGACATTTTGAGAGGGAACAAGTTAGAAATTGAGTTGAACTAACGCCCAGCGCTGGATTTTGAGATGATACGTGCCCAGATGAGAGCTCTGCTGCCATGGGGGAGAGCTGTCACCCCTCTGCAAACCACCACACTCCCCACACTTTCCGGAGCAATTTGGTGTTGGTTCCCTCGATTTGAAGCTTTCTCTGTTTTCTCCAGTCCTCAAATGAGGGGAGCAGTGGTGGGACATGGTGTTTCCTGTGGTCTCTCTTTCTGCTCATCCCGTGTTGGGTGAAGCCCTCAGGGGCTCTGCTTAGAGCTCCCTGCTGGATCCAACACAGCTCGTCACATTCGTGCAAACCTTGATTTATTCTTCTTGGATTTCTGGAGGGAACTGGACTTCTATATCCCTTATATCTTCCTTGTGGCCTATACCCAGGAGGAATGAGGTCCAGATGGAGTTTTTCCATGGCAGACTATTTTTGAGGTGCTTTCTGTGGTTCCTCTGATGCTTAATAAGGGCTGAGCTAATCCCACCATTCTCCTAAAGAGGAACAACTTGGATTTTCCTTCTAAAGCACAGCATCTCTAGGCCCTCTGCCTTGCTGGCGCAGTAAGTGGGCACATCCTCCCCTGCATCAGGAGTTGGGATGTGCAGGGCAGAGACTCCACCAGAAAGTCCTTCTTGCATGAAACAAGGTTTAAAATACTGGACAGGAGTAGGCTGAGTCCTTTCTGCAGCACTGTGGCTTTAGCTATGCTGGGTGTGCCAGGTGTGCCGAGTGTGCCAGGTGGGCTTTGGCTGGGCCTCATTTTGGGGGCTCACTTTGCACCTGTAGGGTGTGGGTTGAAGATGTGACCCTGCTCAATGTGGTTTTAGACAGAGCAGACAGAGCTCCAGTGCCTGAGCCTTGCCCCCAGCCACCCTGTAATGTCACTGTCCTCAGATGTCCCTGCACGGCTGCTCCTGTCACGTCCTGTCGCTGTCAGGGATGGCAGGGATGAGACGTCAGGAGCTGACACCGCCCTGGGCCCTCACTGGCACGGGCACCGTGGGAACGGCACCAGGGTCATTCCAGCCCGGACGGGGGGTGGACAGGGCTGTTTGTCTCCATCTCTGCCTGCTCCTTGCTGGGATTCCTCCATCCCTTCCAAACCAGTAGGGGACAGCCAAGGTTCCAAAGGAGCCCAGCTTGGCAAGGGAGGGCTGTGGTTATCCATGGCATGACGGTGCCTGGGAGGCAAAGCAGGTTTCCATCAGGCAGGGATTTAACCTCACGGTCCTGCCTTGTCCTACGTGAAGCTGAGCAACCACAGCCCTGAGATCCCATCCACCCACGAGTCCCAGTAGACGTGGAGATGCTTGTGGTAAATCCTGTGAGGTTTCCCTGCCAGACGTTGCAGAGCTGTCCCGGTGCTGGATCTGCTCATCCTCAACGCCTGAGTGTCCAGAACCAAGAATCCCACTGTTATCCCACTGCCCACCACTGCAGCTGGGCAAAGCTCTTTAGGAATTAGCTGTGCTGTCAGCAAAGGGATTAAGTAATTGCTAAAGTCCCTTAGCACAGGGAAGGGACAACAGAAGGGATGAAAACAAGGGGGAATCTTCCCCACCCCCCATCACCTGAGTTACCGAAACCGTCCCAGTCACCTCTAGTTGGGGTCATCCAGTGCCCAAGCCATGATGCCACCACCCATCTGGAACAGGAAGGACTAAAACCTTCTGTGGTTTGGGAGGATGGAGGAAAGGGGAGCCCTGCCTGGATTGTCTGCTGGTGGGATGGGGAGCACAAGGGGGGCTTGGGGCACTGTCTCACTGCTGTTGTCTTTATTTGTGTGCTGTGGTTGGTGGTGAATTTCTGAGCTCTGGAGGCCTCCTCAGGGCCAGGGTCATGCTCCAGGACCATTGGTGTTCCCTTGCAGGTTGTGGTGCCTGCAAAACCTCAAAGTGTGATGCAGGGATGTGTTCCTGAGCCTGCCGTGGTCCAACCTGGAGCCAGCAGCACTGGACACATCCCTGCTCAGTCCACTGTGGCTCTGAACACCTTCTAACACTTCCCAAATTTCACTGAAAGCCCCATTTGCCTCTTCCCTGACTCCAAACTCCCTCCCTGGGCTCTTCCTCAACCCTACTCATAATTTAGTCTGGTGAAGGATGGTTTGCCAGATTGGATGGGGCTTGGAGCATCCTGATCTCGTAGAAGGTGTCCCTTCCCATGGCAGGGGGTGGAACTGGTTGAGCTTTTAAGGTCCCTTCCAAAGCAAACCATTCCATGATTCTGTGGTGGCAAAATGCTGGAGACCTGCCTGAGCGGGACAGGGAGCGGGATTTTGCTCTGGGCCCCAGGGAGCTCACTGAGCCACTTTCCACCAGTCATGGAGTTGGTGGCCGGATTTTACACTGGGAACTGGGCAGATGTGCAGCTGATGTGTGGGAGTGTTTATCACTGCTGGGGCTCGTGGCAGGGAGGGCCTGCTGAGGATGTGGAAGAGATTCCAGTGGGATGGGTGGTGTGGGGGAAGCCCTGCATCTTGGACAGACCAGGCGTGGAAGCTCCTCAGGGTGCATGTGGGGTTTGCCCCGGGGTTTCTCTACAAGCAGCAGCCTCCCCTGTGCCCTAGGCTGGGCATAGGCTGGGTGTGGGTGCCAGGGCCCGGGTGAGTGAAGAGGCACCTCTACAGCATTTGGCAGGGCTCAGGTGCACCCGTGGCACAGATTTCCTCAGCCCCTCTTGGAGCTGGTGACTCTTCCCCCATCGCTGAATAAATTAGCACCATAAGTGCTCACGGGGTATGACTAAAGCAGGGCAAGGGCTGTTTTGGCAGCGAGGGGGAGGCCCCCAGCTCCAGCCCGGCAGGCTCCCAGATGAGAGAACTCCTCAGCAGAAGTGTCATGGGGGCGGGAGGGATGTACCCGTGGCAAAACCTGTAGTGAAATCATGGAAAATCACCAGCCATTCCTCTGTGTCTCAGCAAGGATTGAACCTGTGCCCTGCTCGTGGGGAAACTGCGGCACAAAGCCTCACTTTCCCAAAGGTAAGGGGACTTTGCAGTGATGCCACCTCTGTGACAAGCACAGGATTTTCTCCCCATGGTTGTGGATCACTTCCCTTAGCCTTGTTCCCTGTCAGAGGAGTCTGCATCCACCTTGGGCTGGAAACCAGTCTGATTGCTGGGAGGGATCCCAGTGCTGCCTTCCCTGGCAGTCACCTAAGGGACTGGTTCACCTCGATGTGCTGCTTCTAGAAGAGCTGTAGGGATTGCATTTCCTTCTGCTGCTGTTCAAAGTAACCTTCCTTGACGGAGAAATCAAAGACTCTCAACACCTCAGTGTGAGGAGGAACTTCTTTCCATGGAGGAGGGCAGAGCGCTGGAACAGCTGCCTGGGGAGGGCATGGAGTCTCCCTCCCTGGAGACATTCCAAACTCACCTGGATGTGTCCCTCTGTCACCTGCTTGGGGTTTGACCCTGCCTTGAGAGGGGGTTGGACTAGATGATCTTCAGAGGTCCCTTCCAGCCCCATCTGTTCTGGGCTTCTGGGATTCTGTGACTTTGGCTTAACAGAGCAAAGAACAGGGCATTTGGTTGCAAAGTTATGGAACAAAAGGATGGATGAGCCATGTGTACACACAGCAGAGCAGCAACTGGAAAAGGAAATGGTTGTAACCAGAATTGTGGCTTTTTTGTGTTGGGTTGGTGGCTGCTGAAACCCCTCCTTGTCCCTGTGGATGGATCTGAGTGCAGACCACTCAGAAAGAGGGATGTGAGCTTGGTCTCATGGATCAGGTGCATCCATCTCCTCCCTTCCAGGGCACATGGTTGTTTCCCAGCCTCTCACCCATCAAAGGAATTGGGATTTCTCCAGAATTTCCACAGTCCTGTCGTTCAGTGATACTGCTGGGTGCAGGTGACTGGAGTGGGGTGTGGTTACAGGATTTGGGGGATTTGGTTTGTGTTGTTGCTGGTTTGGGTGAACCCCTCGTGCCAGCTGGGGCAGCTGTGCCACAGGGTGAAATCCAGCTCGTGTTCCAGCAACCACATTCCCATGCTCCTCCAGAACATTCCTTGTGCTTCCACATGGGCTCCTGGGATCCTCACGGCTTCAGCAGCATCCTCGGACCTGTGGTCCTCTCTCCTCCCAGCTGTGTCTTTGGCTGTTGCAAACCCAGGGGTGAAGTCTCAAGGTCAGCCTGGGCTTGCTGAATCTCTTGGCCAGGCTTGGGGATTCCATTTGTCGGAGGGATCATTCCGGTTGGAGCCCCTCCAAGGCCCATTTCTGTCTGTCACATCACCCCAAAGTGCAAGGGCAGGAGGTTGGTGTGTATTTACCCCAGCAGTTGTACCCCTGCCACATTCCTCCTTGGAATACCCTGAGATCCCGCCTTTCTCCGTGGTCAGGGCAGGACACGTGGCCCACTTTGGAAGCAGGAAAACTGAGTCAGGACCCCCAACATGACCCCCACAACACCTCCCCGGGTGACAGAATCCTGTGTGACCACGTTTGGGTGCCAGCCCTGGGGGGGTTCAGCCCCCTCCTGCCCCCCAGGGCCTGGCGCAGATTTCGGCTCCTTGTCTGACAAGGTTTTGCTGAGGAACAATTGTGTCTCTGCACAATGAGGAGCAGGTGGCTGTCTGAAAATACCCTCTGGAAGTGGTGTGTAATGCCTCCCTCCCACTGGGAAGTATAAATACCACTGCAATGCTAACGTTTACTGCTCCCTGCAAAGAAACTGTCAGATCTGGACGTTTTTCCTCACGGTTTCTCCTCTGGTTTAGCAACTTGGAGTGAGCAAGGGTTGAGGTGGGAACGGCTTTATGGGTTTGGAGCAAGTCTTTGGGGCAGAAGCTGTCCTTTAAAGTAAGATATTGGGAGTAGCTGCCTTTTATTGCTTGCAGTGTCCCCTGTCCCCACCCTTTAGGGGCACCTAGGGCTTCCCAACACCTGAAACAGCTCCAAACCCTGTAGACGCTGCCCAAATGCCCTGTTCTGACACAGCTGCATCTCCAGCAAGGGACAAGTTGGACGTTGTCCCCTTGGGGGCAAAGGACACACTGCTGCAGGTGTGGAGACCCCAGGAGACCTCCCAGACCTGGGTGGGAGAGGAGGCATCGCTGCATCTTTTCTCAGGTCTCCACCACATTCCCAGCCCTGATCTCAGCAAATCCATCTCATTCTTTGGAATGGGAATCCAATCTTCTGCTGCTAAAAACTGGCACCTTGTTTCCAGCCAGAATGCCTCATTTCCCTTGTTATCCCTGGGTGTCCTGGCCATGGGCAGCCCCTGGCACCAGCCAGGGACCATCTGTGCAGTTCCCTGCCGGCGGCAGGGCTGCGTTAGGGAATGTGGGAGCACCGTCACCATATGGGCCCCACAGAAAACTGGATCTTCCTTGTCCTTCTCAGGGGACTGGAGGTCCCAAGAGGCCACAGTGTATCCTGGGAGTAAATGAGGGGACTTGGGAGAAAAGCTGGGATGAGGCTGTATCTGCTGATTGGTTTTCGTCGTGAAAAGCAGCTTTTTCCCCAGGGATCACCCAGGATGGAGAAGTCAGGGTGCTTCATCTCACAGCAGGACTGCTCCAGTCCATGCTTGTAAAACTGTAAGAAACCTGTGGAGTGTGTGGAAAGGGGTCTGTGCCTGGGAGGGCAGGAAGGATGGAGAGGGGCTGTCAGGGGCTGTGGGGCTGTCCAGGGGGATCCAAATAGCTCCTGGCACACCTGGAACTCAGCTGGTGTCTCCTTTGGACATTGTGGCATGAACAGCACCGCTCCTGAGGTCTTAGGGCACCTGGGAGGGGAAATCCCAGGCCACGACCCATAGGAGCATGTGGCAAAGGCTGCTCCAAGACTTGCTGCAGGCGAACATTTCCAGGTCCTACACTTGAATCAGTGATTTCTACTGTCAAGCCAGGGCTCTTCAGCATCCCCTTTGTCTTGTGTGCAGAATAATCTCCCTTTTCCCAACCTCTAATTACCACATCTCTCACTGTGGGCAGATGGAAAAATGGGCTCTGTGGCTTGGTAGAGATGGTGAGGATGTTCTCACTCTGCCATCCCACTGCTCAGCGGGTCACTACTGACCTTTTCTGGAGTAGGCAAGGCGGGGGGGACTGGTGGCTCAGCATGTCCTGGCTGCTCCCAAGTGGTGTCTGACTTCAGTGAGGGTGGGCAGGACTTGTGCTGGGATGTGGCTCTGTCTGCAGGGGCAGTGTTTGGGATGAGCTTGCTGGGAATGCCAGGATACCACACTTGCAGTATGTCCTGGGATCACATTTAATGCAGTATCACAAGAAAGGGGTGAAAAAAGAGGTCCTGAAAGGTAAAACTAACAGCAAAAGGGCATCAGACTCTTGTCTCTCCTTGATCTGGCAGGGAGGGGTCAGTGTGGGAGGTCAGTGTGGGTGCTGGACCCCGAGTTTGGCTGGTGGGGCGGAGGGGAGGCTGTTCCTGTGCCAGGGAGCTGGGAGTGAGGTGTGCTGGTGTAGGCTCTGCCACCCCAATTCTGTGCTTCCGAGGCCAGGCCAGGCAGCTGAGGAGGATTTTCCAGGAGCAGAAAAGATCAGAGTGATGTTTTTATGGGATGATCAATCTCTGTGAGCTTGTTGCCTCCAAGGAGTGCGTTAAAGCCTCTTTGCCAGCTGCCTGTTGGATGATGGTCTTGCTGACAGAGCCACTGAGGCTTTTCTCTCCCTCCTGTCAAGGCTGGGATGGGAGTGGAGCTGTTCAGAGAGGAAACACGAGGCTGTCTCTATCCTGTGTGTGTGGGTAAAGCTGTGGGTGCTTCTCGCCCCCGTTGGGAAGGGAAAGCCAGGGTGCTCCCTGGGACCCAGCATCCCACAGGCAGCTTGACTCACAGCTGAGCTGTGCTGAGCAAATCATCAGTTCCAGGGCAAAAACCCCTTCTGCTCCCCATCAGCTGCTCCGTGTCTGGGCACCATCGTGGGGTAGTGGCCTCTCTGAGCAGGCAACATGTGACTGTGCTGTTTTCCATCCCAAAAAGGGAGGAAAGCATTGTTTTGGGATGGAGGGGGGAGGGATAGTAAAGCAAGCACGTTTTCCCTGGCAAGAAACCCGCTCCCAGCAAGCCTGTGCCTGGCAGCCCCACAGGACTAAAAATACCTAGCAAGCGCTGGAGCTGTGCTGTGTCTGTTTGCTCAGCTCCCAGCTGTCTCCTCACAGCCTCAGGGCTCTACCCGATGATTATCCCAGCACTGAAGGCCCTCTAAACCCAGGCAGGAGCATTTAGGAAGTTCTCCCAGAGACCTGTGAAAGGTTGAGACTTACAGGCACTAATTGGGAGCGAGCTCAGGCCCCTCTGACCTCCAGCAGCAAAGAGCTACTCTGGGTGTGCCCTCCCTGCTGCTGTAGTCACAGCAGAGTATGGGGGGTGTCTGGGCTGTCACCCACACTGACGTCCCCAAGGTCGTTCAAAGTGACCGCTGGCACGTGTGGGTTTGCCTGGAAACTGCTAAGCTTTGCTGGGTAGGGACAGACCCTGTATGTGCCCCCTCCAGCTGGGCTTCCTGGGACAGGCGCTTAGGAATGGGTGAGATTCTCTTGCTTTTGGAGAATGGAGAAAAGCCCAAGGTTTGAGGTGGGACAGAAATGAGGGGAGTTGACCCTGGAAAGGAACTTCCTTCACATTCCTGCTCATGTGCACATCTCTGGCTCCATGGATGTTGCTGTATCCCTGTCCCTGTGTGCACATCCCTGCACACTCACTTGTGCCTGTTGCTTACTGAACTCACTTCCTTCTCCATGGGCCTTGAAGACAGCAGGGATCAAACCCAGCCTGGTCTTGGCTCCCTCACGTGCCATCTCAAATAAACCCTTTGCAGCTGTCCTGACTCCGAGTGTTGGCCCTTCCAAGTGCCTGGGCTACTCCTGGGACTCATGGTGTTGCAGTGAAAGCTGCAGTGGTTGAATCCAGAAATGATCACTCACAAATCCATGGGGTAGGAGAGTTCCTGTGGTTGTTGGAGGAATGGATCCATGATGGAGATGCTGGAGGCAGCTCAGTGTCTGTCCATGGATGTGGACGGTCCCACTGTGGTGCAGGGAATTTTCCACTCTTGGGCTCTGCCTTGGTTCCAGCCAGGAGGGGCACACAGGGCTGGATTGTGTCCAGAGCCACGCTTGGAGGAGGCAGAGCATCCCCCTGGATTTCCCTGCCAGGGGCCCTTTGGCAGAGGGATTCTCACAGTGCAGCAGCATCCTGGGAGGCACAGAGATCCCCGAGAGCCCTTGGCTGGGTGTCCCCAGCTACCTAGGGGTTTCAGGCCAGGCCAGGGGGGCTTTGGCTGCTCTCTGTGGTGGTGGGAGGTCTCGCCCTGCTCATAGGGCTGCTCCAGCTGCAGGGGGTTGCAGCAGCTCCTGCCTTACACCTCAGTGTGTGTCCTTGGTGGCCCGGGACGAGGGGGGAATGTGACCTCCCTCAGTGGAGACACCCCCAAACCCTGGGCATGGAGGAGCTTTGGGTCACCAATGTTGCCTTGTCCAGGGCAGTTTTGTGTTTCACTGAGTCAGGGACAGGGCACAGAGGCTTTTGGGGACCAGTGGAATGGGATGAGTCCATCCTGGAGCAGCATCAGTACTGTGTAAGATCCTTATGATTCTGTGATCACCCTCCTCAGGCTGAGGGGCCGGCTGTGCTCATCTCCCCATCTCCCTACACAAGCACACAGGAATAACAGGATGTGACTGTGGGCAGGAGCAGGTTTGCAGTGAAGCAAAACCCCCCCAGAGCTAGCCGTGCACGAGCTCAACCATGGGGGAAGCAGAAAGAAAATCAGCTCTTGGCTGTAAATCTGTGCCTCCTCCTGCACCGTGTGGGTCCAGCCCCTTGGATGACCTCCATGGAGTGCGGGAAGCCACCACGGCCCTGCTGGAATTGGCATCTGCAGAGTCTCCTCATGGTAAGGGTGTCTCTACTTTGCAGCTGGGATAAATTTCCATCCTATCAACGCTCTGGTCAGATTTATGTCTTGGTCATTCCCTGCAGCATTTCCCTTCCCTGAGGGCTTGCAGGGCTCTTCCCTCTGTGCCTTGATTAATATCTTTTAATTCATCTGCTAATTTCTTCCAATTCCCCACGAGCAGCTGGCCGGGGCCATGCCCATGTGGCTCGTTTTGCTGTTCAAGACGTGCTCAGGAACTGCTGGACTTTCCCCAGCCTGGATGTTCCTTCTGCATGCTCATCCCTCAAGCAGAGGCACAGCAGAGGAGGGGGCATGAAAGTCACCTCATTTAGGGTTTGCACCCAAATTAACAGGGTTTAGCCCTGGGGTAGGACTGGTTTCTGCTCTTCTTGGCCCTGGATCTCCCTGTAGTCTGGGACATCTTACGCCCAGGAAAGCTGGCAGGGAGCCACATGCCTGTGGGTACCCCTGGGGCTGCTCATTTGGGGCAGGAGAACTGGAAAGCATTTTCCCTGCTTAATTACAGGGATGAGGAGCATGTCCAACTCAACCCAAGGAGAGCAGGCGCTGGAATGGTCCCTCACTCCGTGCCTTTTCCTCCACCAGCCTCATCTTTGTAGGATGCTGCAGAGATGGGATATCCTCAGTGCAGTTATCCCATGAATCCAGTTATCCCGGTCATCCACGTCCCAACAGCCAGGATGGAGTGTGAACAACCCTCAAAGCTTCAGGACAGCATTACATGTCCACGACAGGTTTTAACCCACTTGAGGATCCAATCTGTGAAGGGAGGGGAGGACACCACCTATGGGACAGCCGTGTCCTATGTCCCTATGTGCTGGAGCTGGCTCTCAGCATCACATACGAGATGCACAGTGAGGGGCTGCTGCTTTTGCCAGAGCTTCTCTGTTTTTAGAGTTTTTTGTGTCAAACATCCTCTCAGCTGATAAGCAAGTGTCATCCCAAGAGCAGAGTTCTGACTCCCCTGCCCTGGCAGTGTCTGGGTGTGACAAAGGCATCTCCTCACAAGTGTCACCTTTCATCAGGGCAGGTCTTTGCTGTGCCATCGAGCTGTTGGACACATGAGCTTTCATCCCAGCCCAAAGGGCCAGAACATGCTGCTCTGGCTCAGGCCTGTGTGCAGGTGTTTTTTATCCATGTGTTTGGGGGGAGGGTTTGAAAGGGAAGTGACACAGAATCACAGCTGGTTTAGGCTGGAGGGGACCTTAAAGCTCATCCAGTCCCACCCGCTGCCATGGGCAGGGACACCTTCCACTATCCCAAGGTGCTCCAAGCCCCGTCCAACCTGGCCGTGGACACTTCCAGGGATCAGGCAGCCACAGCCTCAGATACATCCACAGGCTGAGAGCATTCAGACCTATCCTTGAGCATTTCATCTGGAAAGTTTAAAACTGAAGAGGGGCCTGCCCCAGAAGCAGCACTAGACCAGCACTCCTCACCCTGGGCCTGCCACGTTGTGTTTGGCTGCTCAGCTCGAGCCCTGGCCATGGTTTGGCCCCTGGCACAGATGATGACCAGGGTGAGCAGGTCCCCAGGGTGGTTGGGATGTCAGTGTCACGCTCACCCTTGCTGCTGGGGACGCTCACTCAGCTGCAGAGGGCTGAAGTTCCCACACAGGACTGTGACTGTAGAAATCCCCACCTGGCACCTTGTTTGGGGTGGTTTGGGCCTGCAGAAGGGGAGGTGGGGCTGTGGGTTTCAGCATCACCCCAGGGCTGTGTCCTCAGGTCCAGCCATGCTTTAATCCAGCCTATATACTGCCCAAATGTCAGCTCTGCCTCTCCCCTCCAGCCTCTCATGCCTGATGCTCATGCTTGGGCAGGAATTCGGGGATGCTGCTGCCTCCATTCCCTGGAAGAGGTTTGACCAAGGGAGGATGCACTGGAGTTCAGTTGTCACTGAACAGCTGGGCCCAGCACATCTGTCTAGAGGAGGGGCTAACATTAATCCAATCATTCAACTTGTTTGTTGCTGTGACTTCCTGCCAGTTTTGGGCCAAAATCAGGTTGGAGCCTGATTTTCTGCAAATTCCCTGAGGCCAGAGAACGCTGGGGCCACAGGGGCCCTGGGCAGCAGTTCCACAGAGGGGATGGGATCCTGGTCCAGGATATGGGAACGCCAAAGACAGTTGCAGGATTTTGGGTGCCAGGGTTGCTGTTTCCTGCAGCTTGGTGCCATACTGGATTTGGTATAGTGGGAGCAGGAGGTACAACCCAGCACAGCCCATTCCTGTGGGTGCTGAGCCCACCTGGTGCAGCTCTCAAGGGTTTAATGGCAGGCAGAGGGGACTGGGCAGGTGTCTGGGCATTTTGGGAGCAGCAGGAGGGATCTGATCTCTGTCCCCTCTCCCACAGGCCACTGCTGGATGTTTGAAGAACTGTGATGCCCAACGAAGACACGTTTCCACATCGGCAGTGACACCTCATGCAGCTTTAGGGACAACAGCCCATCCTCACCAGAGCCCCCCTCAGCATGCCCAGGCAGCCCAAACATTCCCTGGATCCTCCCTGTGCTGCTCTTGGCTTGGGCTCTCTATTGGGACAAATCCTCAAGGGTCGTTTTGTCCCCCTCTGAACACCCTGTGGGTCACGGATGCTGCAGCCTCTCCAAAAGGCATCAGGGAGGTGACACAACGGGACCCCAGAGAGGTGACACCCGGGAGCCAGCAGTGACAAGCAGAGCGGGGGCACTGGTGACTGCGAGGACCTTGTTGGTGCCCAGGATGTCGCTGCACCCTGCTGGAGTGATGTCAGCTGCTGCTTAGCACCAAGGAGGAAGGGATGGTGAGTCCCCCTCCTTGAGCAGCCCATCATCCCCTCCCGTCCTGGCTCCCCTGGCCCTCAGGAGCCCACAGTGATGTGACCTGTGCTCAGTACACCCCCAGCCCCGTCGGGACCCTCCCCCAGCCAGCCCAGCCATGATGTGCGAGGTGATGCCCACCATCAGCGAGGGGGACCCGCTGGGCCCCCCCCAGGGCTCGGAGGCGGACGCTGACTTCGAGCAGCTGATGGTGAACATGCTGGATGAGAGGGACAAGCTGCTGGACACCCTGCGGGAGACGCGGGAGACACTCGCTGTCACCCAGAGCCGCCTGCAGGAGACACTCCGGGAGCGAGACCAGCTCCAGAGGCAGCTGAACTCAGCACTCCCACAGGTGAGGACCTGCCCCTGGCATGAGCAGAGCCTGCCCTGAGGCACATGACGGGGGTTGGATGTGGGGTTTAGCTCATGGCTCTGGGAGGGTTGGCTTGGTGTGACACCCGTGACGCTGCCACATGTGTTGCACCTCACGTCAACAGTAAATCCTGTAGGTTCTCTCAGGCCAAGCCACAACCAGCTTGGACATCTCCCCTTTTCCTCTATACCCTCTCTGGTCTGTGAGGAGGGGTGAGTGTGCAGTCCTCCCTGTGCGTAGGGGAATGAATTTGGAGAAGGGGCAAAACCTCTCCAAGGACACCCTAGAGTGACAACAAGGCACATGCAGAGCCTTCATTTCCCATGGGGACAGTCAATCCACTGGGGGACAGAACTTGGGGAGCAGATAGCTCATTTCAGGCAGCAGATGTGGCTTGCTGCCTCCAGTCAACTTCTTGGGATGTCAGGAAGTGCTGAGCCCACATTGGTACTTTAGATGGGGACATTAGCCATTAACCATTAACCATTAACCATTCATCACTCTCCCTCCTGACTGTGCAGAGCAGCTCCACTCCTGCCCCTTCCCTCGCCAGGAGGGCTCCTTTCCATCAGCGCCATTCCCCAGTGGGGCAGTGGAACTTCTATGTCTCGATCTTGGTCCTGAGAGGGGACACTGGAGGCAGAGCTGGTGCCAGGTGGGAACTGGGACATCTCAGGGAACAGAGGGGCAGAGGACAGCAAGGCTGCCAGAGGTCCGTGCTCAGTGAGCAGCCCAGGGCTTGGGGAATCAGGGCTTGCCTTGGGGCTTTCTGCTCGTGCTCTGCTCCTGTTTCCTCCAGCTGCAGGACCCCTCTCCAGGTAGTCCAGGGGCCTGGACTTGATCTCCACAAAGATGTTCAGGCTAGAAGAGGATGAGGTGGATGAGCCCAGTGTCACAGGGCGGTGCAGGATGAGTCTGAGCTGCCCACCATTCCTGTGGGGTCCTGTGGGACAGCACAGTGTCCCAGGGCTCAGACTCTGGGGAACAGGGATTTTGGGGGGCTGTTGCTCTGCTCCATTGTGGGTGTGGTGTGGGAGGAGCCCAACAGCCAAGGGAAGCAGGAGGCTTCGAATGTTTGTATCTATTCTACTCTGCAGTGCTGAGACCTGAGATCCTTCTTGCCTGGGTGTTGGGGTTTGGAACACCTTGGAGAGACGGGAAATGGGTCAAAACTGGTGGCACAAGCTAGGGCAGAGCTTGGGCTGTTGGCTGGCCAGCTCTCTGCATCCCTGCATTGTCTGGATGGAGGAAAGCAGCTTGGGAAGAGCTGCTCCATACACAGAGCTGGGCTGGTCCTGTCCCTGCCCAAGCTGTTGAGAGCAAAACACCCAACAGCACTTCCCAGGAGCTCCTGGGGTCCTTATGGATGAGTTTCTCCTTTCCTGGGAGATTTGCTGAGACATACCCGGGTGTTGGGTGCATCCAGTCCCACCATCACCTCCCTATGCTGGGGGCTCAGTCCCTCTGCTCCCTGCTCTGGAGAGAGCAAGCCAGGTCACCCTGACGCTCTGCCCGCCCTGCCACAGCCTCCCGGATTAAGTGATGCGCGGATTTAGCCTCCCCTCCCGCTCCGGGGACGGGCCCTCGGAGCCTCGGGGTGTGCTCGGAGCAATCTGGGTCAGCACACAGGGACCTGCTGGCAGCGCTGTGCCCGCGACCCACTGGGTGCCTGGCCGGGGCCGCCTCTGGCCTCTCTGGCCCCAGGATGTGACTGGGGGGGGATCCCATGGAGAATTCCCCGGAGCTCCCGCTGCCTCCCGCGGTCCCTGCACGGGCAGGGGGTGCCGCGAACCGGGCACGGTGGCCCCCGTTGCCCCCCGTGCTTGCCCCTGGACATGAGGGCTCGGCATGAACACGGGAAGCAAATCCAAAGGTGCTCACGTGCCCAATGGGATTAATCCCAGCATGTGCATGTACCAGGTAAGTGGGACCAGGACGCGCGTGTCTCTCCCCAGGGAACTGTGTGGGGGCATCCTATGGATCTGTCCCATCCTCTTCCTCCTTCTTTGTGAGCTCTTTTGCCCAGGAGCTTCCTGCAGTGTCTCAGACCCCATTGGGAATGGGGTGCAAGCTGAATTTCTGGGAGAACTCCTTCCTTGAGGGCAGGATTGGGCACCCAGGCTCATCAGCAGTGTCCCCTGGGTGCAGCCAGGCTGGGGGATGCGCTGCCTGGTGAGGCTGGGGTGGATGGCAGCTGGGGTGGATGGCACTCTGCACCCTCTCAGGGCACAGTGGCAGCCGGATGCTGCTGAGTCGGCACGGGATCCAAAGGGACGGGCTGGGAATATGCGTCCGGTGCGGATCCAGGCGTGGGGCAGGCAGGGGATGTGCCTGTCTAGGGCAAACGCCTTGGCAGGGATGCTCCAGGGATGCTCCTGCCTGTAGCTCCCAATCCCCCTTGCCTGTTCTGCATGGCTGAGCCATCCCCACCCCCAATCCATGGGGGCATCCCTCAGCCCCCAAAAGGCAGAACTACAGAGCGATTTCCCGGGGAGACTAAGCAGCCTTAATGCTTCTTACATGATTTATTTATTCATGTGAGAGTGCTGAATGTGACTTAATCGGGCTGAAAGCTCCAGCTCCGGCCCCCCTGTCCTCCCTGTTCTGCAGGGAATTTGTGGCCAAGGACCAAGCCCTGAGCAGATTCTGGGTGCTCTCAGCAGCCCTCCAAGGCCCTGGCTTTGCTCCCAGCTCCCTCCTGCCCAGGCCCCCAGCTCAGTTTCTCCTGGATGCAAGTGCCACCAGGGGATGTGACACTCAGGGCTCTGGGTGTATCCAGATGTGTTTGCAGTGCAGGGTCCTGTGTGGGATGGAGCTCCTCCCTGTCCTGCCATGGCTTGGGGTTTGGCAGGAGTCCCTGTCCCCAGCTGTTTTAGGGGGAGAACAGGCTCCCAGATTTCACACGGCTGAGGGCTGTGGGCTTCCAATGGCCACGGAAACGTCCCGCAGTTCCTACTTCCATGAAACTCTGCTGCGCCTTCGCTGCCTCTTGGGGCTGCTTGGAGAGCTGAGATCTGGCCTTTTTGGGGTTAGCAGACCCCCTAAGACTCCCCAAACTCCCTGGAGGTCCCCCAGGAGCTGGGGAAAGTCCTGACATCAAACAATCCCATTTAACTTCAAAGTATATCTCAGGTTAACTTGCAAAGACCAGCAGGTAAATGGGAACCTCAGCAGCCCCTGGTGGGGGAAAACACCCACTGGGTAAGACCCTTAAAGCATCTCCAGATTTTGGGCAAGGATGGAGGGATCTGGCAGCTGTGTGGAACCGTTGGAGCTGGCTGTGCTCCCACAAGACTAGGACGCTGAGATGTTGGATTCCTGCTTGCCTGGCTGCACAGTGCTCCTGCCTGAGCAATCCCAGGTGAAAATACACATCCTGATGAAGAGAGGACACCAGTTCCCCATGGATTGTCTCACAGAGCCCCAGTGTTGTATCCAGGAGGTCCGGGAGGTGCCGGTGCCCAGCGCTGGGGGTGGGTGATGGTCGAAGCCCTGGGTTTACCCGGCAGGACTTAATCTGTGTAATCCCATGCTACAACTGCTGGGGTTGTGTTTATCCCCTCATCTCTGATTTGGGGCTTTCTCCTCGTTCCGCTCCACTCCTGGGACACCAGGAGAAGTGAGGTGATGGGGAAGCCGGCACAGGCAGACAATGGATGGGGCTCTGTCCCTTGCATGCCGAGTCAGCAGCGCTGAATTCCCAGCATGGGCATCCTTCCCACACATCCCCTGCCACTCCTGTCAGGAGCAATCACTCCAATTAGGGGCTTTAAAATGCCATTAATCCTACAGCTGGAGCCGGTTTGTCCCCAGGCTCGGGTGCGTTAGAGCAGCAACCATGCTCCTGCCACAAACAGGGAATTTTGCTGCCTATGGTGTGATCCCGCTGCATCCCTGTCTGTGCTGTGGATGGCACTGGGAGAGACACAAGGGGGCCCTGGGCTGAGGACTTTGGCATTTCAGCTTTTCCGTGCTACAGGCCTTGGAGCGTTCTCCTGCTGAGCTTCCTAAACCTCTCCTTGCTTTTCCAGCCATCTCCATGCTACTGGTTCCTGGCCTCCATCTAGCTCTTCCCCATGCCTTTCCCACTGATGCAGCCAAGGAGGAGAACCCCAAACGCCCAACATGCCTGGTGCTGACTGAAGATCCGAGTCCCAATCCACAACATCCCACTTCAATACCTTGTGTGGTGCTCCAGATCTCCCTCTGTGCTCCGACAGTGAAAACAGAATCCCTCCAGCCTGCTCCATCCCTCCAGCCTGCTCCTTCCCTCCATCCTGCTCTTTCCCTCCATCCTGCTCGCTCTCTCCCCAGGACTTGGGACGGAGCCCAGTCAGTCGCATGGTGAAGGTTTGGTTTTAATCCAAACTGGCCCCTTCCCAGACTAGTGGGCTTCCTGCAGGGCTTCTGGGGACTCCCAGGCTGTGTCTCATTGTCCACCCTTTGATTGGAGATCAGGCACCTCTCCTTCACTTTCTAATCTGTTTATAGGTGTCCCTGCTTAGTCCCAGAGCTTATCAGAGCTGGGCAGGCGCCTCTGCCTCGCCGGGGAGACTCCTGGCCATGGCCAGGGCAGAGAAAAATTGTCTGGATCCTCTTTATCTCCACTTTGCTGGGATGGAGGGCCATGGCATACCTGTGGATGGGGGTGGAGGCTGCACTCCACAGTGTGACACTGCAGCTGGGAGCTGGGGACAGCTTGTCATGGTTCCCAACTCGCCTGGTGCCTGCCAGTGACCCAGAGCAAGGTGGCAGCTCTGGCATCTGGCACAGCCGGGGCTGAGGGAGGTGGCTACAGGCGGGTGCTGGAGTGATTTATTCCTATTTTTTATTCCCAAGGCATCAAACTCAGGCCCTGTGTACTTGGCTGACCTCGCTGCTGGCCTGGCTTGCCACAGGGCTGTTGCTATTTTTGATATAAATGTTCATTTTTGCAGCGTTTCCCCAAGGGGGGACAGTTACCGAGGGCTCTTTGATTTGCCATGGGATGCTCCAGGTCTGGCACAGGATGTGGGGCACAGAGCACAGAATGCAGCCAGCATTCCTGTTGGGATGGAGGGCTCGGAGAGGAGCACCCCTAGGGAAGGGCTGGCAGGAGCTCTGTGCTGTGCCCACCCCTGGCTGTGACCCGCTGACCGCGTGTGCGCCAGGCTGGCCGCAGCAGCGGCTGCCTCTCTCTCCAGAGGATTTGCTTCCTTTTAATCCCCTCGCTCACGATGAAATTCTGATTGCGGGAGCATCTGTACAGCCTGGCCACCACAGCAAGGGAATGCGGGGAGAGGAGGCTGAGTGCTGGTAGTCACCTGTCCTCAGGCCATCCCTGTTCCCAGCACTGGCCATCACTGTCATCCCCAGCGCTGGCCATCGTTGTCCCCAGCAGTGGTGATCTCTGTCCCCAGCACTGGCCATCCCTGTCGTCTTGCTGCCTCCAATGCCTTGTCTCACCCATTGCACGCTGCCTTGCCCTGTTCACTCCAGTGGGAAGAACATCCATGTCCACAGCCGGTGTGCCCTGCCAGCCACAGGGCAGAGCAAGAGGTTTCCACCTTTGTAGATCCAGAGGCTTTGGGTCCGCACGGTCCTGCCCTGGTGCTGGAAGAGCCCAGAGCTGATGTGTCCCCTGCGTTTACAGCTCGGGCTGCTGGAAGACATTCTCGGGGCCATCCCGGCTGCCAGGATGCTTTTCCCGAGCTCCTAGAGCCGTGCCGCCTGTCTCTTGGCGTATTGAGGGACTAGGGGAATGACAGATCCCTAAATCTGAGGTGATGCACAGGCACCTCTCTGGCACATCTCCCTGCTGCTTTCTGCTCACCGGCATTTCCAGCCCGGCCCTAATCTGCAGGGATGCTCAGGAGCTGCTGGCAGCGCTTGCATAACCCACGGAATGTGCACGTGTGTGTGCGGCTGGGCTATGCCGAGCCTGATCCTGCCGGGATCCCACTGTGATCCCAGCACTAGGGAGAGCTCGGCTCCAGGAAGGGCTGGGCTGGCAAGGTGGGGTCTCAGTGGAGATGGATCTGCCGAGGGTTCCCTGTGCTCTGGGGGCTATGGGATGGTCCCAGAGCAAGTGTGGGATGGGGTATGGCAGAGGTTGGTGAAGAGGTTTGGGGTGTTGTGACAGATTTGGAGGAGAACTGGTGTGGAGAAGGGTGATCCCAGGGCTGGAGGGATCCCTGAAGAAGGGATTGGGACAGAGGTGATCCCAGATTGGAGTGGTCCCTAAGAAGGGATGGGAAGAGGGATATCTGCAGGGCTGGAGTGGTCCCTGGGGAATGGATGGGGCAGGAGTAGGTCTGGGAAGGAACTGGGGATCTCAGGCCCTGGGGCAGTGCCAGAGCAGAGATTTTGGATCAGGGATATCTGAGCAGGGATGTGGAGCAGGGGTGTGGGGTGGCAGCAGCCTGAGGCAGGTGACAGGCAGGGAAGCAGCTGTTTATGGGGACAGTGACTCTTTCGCTTCCCCCTCACTGCAACCTGCTCGGGTCCTGTCCCACTGTGGGGTCTCAACTGCCAGTGAGACCCCAACCAGTGCCACCACCGTCCCCACCAACCCCACCAGTGAGGCAGGTTTGGGGTGGTGAGGGAGAGGGAAAACCTGGCTGGGGCAAACGGATTAAAAAGCTCGGGTTTCTCGGAGGTTCAGCTGTTGTAGGAGGTTTCACCTGGAGCTAAGCAGAGCGTTTGGTTCAGCCTAAGCCTCAATGCTTTGCTTTGATTTGAAGGGGTTTTATTTGCTAAACCTGAAAATTAAAGTGAAAAAGAATTTCATGCTGTAAAACAGCTCTCAGCCCCCTCTTGAAATTTGGTTTGTTAATGCTCCATCAAATCCTTCTCAGCTTCTTCTGAAAACCTTTGCCTTTTAAAATTCTTCCCAACAACACTGAACCTGGTGTGAATTCATGGTGCATTCCCACATTTGCATTTCTCACCGTAAGAAATCCCAGCTGCAAAACCTCACTTGGGCCTGGCACCACTGAAGAGCAACTGTGAGCAATGGTTGGTGCTGCTGGGCTCACCCAGGTGCCTGGGTTTCATTTTTTAGGGGAAAGTGAACCCTCCTCCATCTGAGGGACTTCAAAGCGAGTTTCCCTTCCCCTCTGACACAGCCAAAAGTGTGATTGTGGTTGTCATCCTGTCTGGAGGGATGTGCTGGGTGTGCAGCATTCCTTTGGCATTGCTCTGGGCATGGCTCTTCCTTGCTGGCTGTCACATCCCTGGAGGGAGTGGTGGCAGCAGCAAGAGCTGGTGACACCTGGCATATCTCCTACTGTGCCCCATCCCTTTTAGCTGGGATTTGGGACCTCGGGGTGCCCCATATGCAGCTCGCTGGGGCTCCACATGCTGGGCTGGGGCAGCAACCTCTTTCTTTTGAAAGGAAGTTTTCGATGATTCCAGGTCCTGAGGCCATGGCAGAGGCTGGCTGAAAGCCAGGGGACTCATCCTGGCCTGCTGTGGCTTTGTGGTGAGTTTTAGCCTGATGGGATGCTCCAAGGTGGGAGCTGCATCCAGGGGACAGTGGGAATGGGAACGTGCTGGTCACCTTGACTGGGATGCTTCAAATGCCATCGAGCACCTCTAGCAGTAGAGCAGCAGTTCTTGTCTCATTGGACATCAAACCGAGTGGGATAAATCTGGAGGTGCTGTGTTCTCCTTGTCCAAAGCATGAGGGAAGCCAGGAATAAATCCCCTCCTGGCCCGGCTGTGCCTCTCCACTGGTTTCTCCATGTTCCCTGAGGTGTTACCATCTCTCCCTGGTTGGGTTTGGATGGGAAATGCTGTGCTGGAGGTCTGGCAGTGGGACTAGAATGCTGGCTCCATCCCTTCCGCTGTCCCCGCTCACGGCCTGCCTGGCTCTCTGCAGGAGTTTGCGACGCTGACGCGGGAGCTCAGCGCCTGCCGGGAGCAGCTCCTGGAGAGGGAGGAGGAGATCTCGGAGCTGAAAGCCGAGCGCAACAACACCCGGGTAAGCCTGGAGACCCTGCTGGCAGGCCCTCAGTCCTGGGACTGTGGGACACCAGGGGCTGCTGGGCCCACCCTGGCAGTGACAGCCCCTCTCTCATCCCCCTGCAGCTCCTGCTGGAGCACCTGGAGTGCCTGGTGTCACGGCATGAGCGCTCTCTCAGGATGACCGTGGTCAAGCGCCAGGCCCAGTCACCGTCCGGGGTGTCCAGTGAGGTCGAGGTGCTGAAGGCACTCAAGTCACTCTTTGAGCATCACAAGGCGCTGGATGAAAAGGTGGGAAAGCTGCTGGGACCTCTCCTGCTCAGAGCTCCTTCTCCCACCCTCCGCTCCCTCCCTGCCACTTTGTGTTGTTAAGGTGACATGGGGGCCCTCAGCAGGAAAATCTTGGCTATCCCAAAGCTGCATTGAGGAGCTGCTGGGGCTGCCCAGTGGATGCTCTGGGTTTGTGGCTATCAGGGACAGGGAACTCCCCAAGGTCACTCTCAGGGTGGTGGCATTTGACACCCTGGGTCAGTCTTTGCTGTTCCTCCTCCTCCTCATTCATTTGGCTCAAGCATCTCCTTCCTCTGCTAGGAGACCTCTCCAGGCTATCTCGGCCATAGATCTCCAAGAACTGGCCCAGGCTGTTGTCTCCAACACAATTTCCCTCCCACCTGTGATGGGCTGGATGATCCTGAACCTGTGAATCCACCTGAGCCTGGCTGTCAGCCCAACAAACAGGCCTGGGAGTGTGCCTAAATCCCGGACACCCTCATCCCAGATAAATAACAGCCTTTCCCATTGTTTCGCTCACCTGCAGGTGAGGGAACGCCTGCGAGCAGCCTTGGAGCGAGTGGCCACCTTGGAGGAGCAGCTCGTGGATGCCCATCGGCAGGTAAGAGGTACCTGGGCACCCGCTGGGCTGGGAATGCTGCCCGTTACCTTTGGGAATTCATATCAGGTTTGATGTGAGTCTTTTGTTCTAAAATTGCTGTTTGCTTGAAGGTTTGTCTGTATTTAAGGAAACCCTGTAAAGATTCTGAAAACCTTTTGTCTCACAGGTGACATTTCCCTGTTGTTTGCTATTGGGAATTCATGTCACTGACAAAAACAGTCTGAATCTGAATCGTTCCAGGAGGCTGAGCGTGACTTGGGATTTACCCTGATTTGGCAGAGGCCCAAACCACTCTGCTTCAAGCGCGTCATCTTGCATCCCCCATCTTCTTCCCTGCTGGAGTCCTGGGGTTGAGACTTCACTGTCCCCAACCTCTAGCCATGGTCATCTCAGAATCCCAGAATCCCAGACTCATTTGGATGGGAAGGAACCTTAAAGCTCATCTCGTTCCACCTCCTGCCATGGGCAGGGACACAACCACTATCCCAGGTTGCTCCAAGCTCTGTCTAACCTGGCCTTGGACACTTTCAGGGATAAAGTGTTCTTAAAGAGACGTGAACTCTGTTTTCCTTCCTGGAGTTTGTGCCCAGCCACTACTCCCAAAAGGAAAGAGCCATTCCTACAGCCTCTGCTGGCCAAATTTTGCTCCTTTTTCCAGTTCCCAGGATAAGTCTCATGGTATTTCCCAGACTCTCAGGCCCCTCTCCAAGCAGGGACCATTCCCCATCCTCCCCTGTCAAAGCAGGACACGGTGCCAGTGTTTATCCCCTGCCCCTGCCGCACCGGGTTCGGAATCTGTCTGTCAAACCAGTGAAATGAGCTGGGAGAGAGCCCTGGGATCCAGTGCTCACCAGGAAAACCTCCCTCAATGCTGAGCCTTCCCAGCATCTCTGACTTCCTCTCTCTTAGAATCATGGAATCATTAAGGCTGGAAAAGCCCCCAGCCTTTGACCAAACACCCCCATGCCCTCTGAACAATACTGGGAAGTTCCACATCCACTTGTTTTTTGAACACTTCCAGGGATGGTGACTCCATCACTGCCCTGGGCAGTTGTGCCAGGGCCTGACCACACTTTCAGGGCAAAATTTTTTCCTAATGTCCAACCTGACCCTCCCCTGGTACAGCTTGAGGCCGTTTCCTCTTGTCCTGCCCCTTGTTCCCCGGGAGCAGAGCCTGACCCCACCCTGGCTGCCTGCTCGTGTTAGGGAGTTGTGCAGAGCCAGAAGGTCCCCCCCGAGCCTCCTTTTCTCCAGGCTGAGCCCTGCCAGCTCCCTCAGCCGCTCCTGGGGCTCCAGACCCCTCTCCGGCTCTGTTCCCTTCCCTGAACACACACCAGCACCTCGATGTCCTTCTTGAATTGAGGGGCCCAGAGCTGCCTCCAGGATTCCAGGTGTGACCCCAGCAGTGCCAGCTCAGGGCTGTTCCTCACCCGCCCCCTCCACTCCCCCCAGCCACAAGCAGGACTCTGGCAGGAAGCTGGGTGCAGCAGGACTGGCCTCACCTGCGGCTGGCCCGGGTGCCTCTCCTGCTGTCTCCCACTGCTGAGTCCCTGTTCCCGTGCAGGTGGCAGCTCTGCAGCAAGGCTCCACCCGGGAGCCTGCGGCGGGTGAGCGTGATGAGAGGGAGCCCAAGGAATCAGCACCGAAGCTTCCCTGGAAGGTGGGAGCCCTGGAAACCCCCGCTCTGCCCACACTCAGTGAGACTGTCGTTTTTCCTACCTCCCTGTTGCTGGCTCCAGAGTGCTGAAAACCTTTTTCCCTCTCCCCTGGGTCCAGCCCCATGGAAAATGCCCTTCCTCGTGGATACAGGCCATTTCTAAGCAGGGGGAATTTGTGCTCAGGTGCTCCAAGGGGTTCTGCTTCCCAGAGATCATGGAATGTTTTGTGTGGGAAGAGACCTTAAAGGCCATCTTGTTCCAACCCCCACCATGGGCAGGGACACCTTCCACCAGATGCTCTGGGAAGCCCTCAGCCATCCCTATTCCGTTATTCCTGTAAGGAGCCCATCCCTGGCTTGTGGAGGCTGTTGATGGAGGTCCCAGAGTCCCCTATCTCCACTTCCGCCCCCTCACCGAGTCCCTGCAGGGCCACATTTCCGCAGGCAATGCCACAGCCCGGGAGCTTTGGAGCATCCCGACATCCACCTCCATCTCTGGTGCCTTGCAGCGTCTCTCCAATGGCTCCGTCCACCCGGATGACGAGGCCGGGCAGGTAGTGGAGCTGCAGGAGCTCCTGGAGAAGCAGAATTTTGAAGTGGTACAGGCCAAGGAGCGAATCTCTGCCTTGGCTGCCAGCGTGGCTGAGCTGGAGGAGGATCTGGGCACTGCCAGGAAGGATCTGATCAAATCTGAGGAGATGAGCAGCAAGTACCAGAGGGACCTCCGAGAGGTGAGTCCCTGTCCCCCTGCACTGCCCAGCCTGGGGCAGAGATCTCACAGCTGCTTCCACTGGGCTGGGAAGGGATTGGAACTCCTGTTGTGTGCAGGGTATTCTCCAAAAGATGCCACTGCCTTTGGGAAATTGTCCCCAAGTCCACCAGCAGGACTTCCCTGAGGTTACGGACAGGCTCTCAGATGTGCTGCACACCTGGGGCAGTGAACTGTGTCCTCTCTAGAAAGTTTTCCTGTGATTGTTTGACTCTCCCTTTATCACTATCCCATTCGCTGTCCCTCATCCCCGTGTCAAGGGGAGTTTTCAAACCCCTTGGACTTGGGGTGTCCCAGGCTTGAAGGAGCTGGATGGCCCTGCTATTCCCAAAATGCTGTCACAGAGCAGGATGTGACAGCCCCATCACTTCCCCAGGCCCTGGCACAGAAGGAGGACATGGAGGAGAGGATCACCACGCTGGAGAAACGGTACCTGGCAGCCCAGCGAGAGGCCACCTCCATCCATGACCTCAATGACAAACTGGAAAATGAGTTGGCCAACAAGGAGTCCCTGCACCGCCAGGTACCGAAACTGGATCCAAAGTGTCCCCCTGCCCCGGGGAGCTGGGGGGCAAAAGGGGGTGCTGGGGGTGGGACATGCTGGGCAGCCATCCTGCTGTCCCGCAGTGCGAGGAGAAGGCCCGGCACCTGCAGGAGCTGCTGGAGCTGGCGGAGCAGAAGCTGCAGCAGACAATGAGAAAGGCGGAGACGCTGCCCGAGGTGGAAGCGGAGCTGGCCCAGCGCATTGCTGCGCTCACCAAGGCAAGTGGCAGGGGTGGGACCGGGGCCGGAGGGGCCGGACGGGAGCTGGAGAGGATGTCAGAGACCAGAGGGGACGGGAGGGAAGGGAATGGAGAGGGAGGGCAGGGATCAGAGCCAGAGGGCAGTGCTGGGACCAGAGAAGGAGCTGGGTCTGGCCATCCTTTGCAGCAGTGGAGCCCCTGGCAGCCCAAGGCATCCCACTCTCCTTCCCAGCTGTGGCCTCTCTGTCTACTGCCATCCCCACTGCTTCAGGGACAAGGACTGTAAAGGACACCTCAATGTGTCCAGCACATGTGGGGTTTGCTCCCTTCCCTCAGCCCCTTTCTCCAAGGTGGGGATGGCCCTGTCGGTGTGGATGCCCTTCGGTTTGTGTGAGACCACTCTAGGATGAGGAGAAAGAAGAAGCACCAGGCTGGATGTAGGAGGGTGCAGGCCTGGAGGGAGGGATGGATGCGGCCATCCCTGCCCTTCCTGGGTTCTGGAATGGTGTTTAGTCCCTCACAGAGCACCTCCAGCTCCTGTCACTGTGCCAGCAGGGCTGGTTTAGGCTCACAGGGACCCCTGGCAGGGATGCAGGCAGTGGGAGAGAGCCCTGCATCTCAGGAAGGACTCAGATGCAGAGATGGACACCAGGATGCAGCGGGGCCCTCATGGCTTTAGGGAGCATCATCCAAGAAGGCTGCTCTGCTTTTCCCAGGCAGAAGAGAGGCACGGGAGCATCGAGGAGCACCTCCGGCAGCTGGAGACTCAGCTGGAGGAGAAGAACCAGGAGCTGGCCAGGGTAAGTCCTGATTCTTGCCTTGGTGCCTGGATACCTAGGCACCTGGGCACACCTGGATTGCTGTTCAGGAGCAGGTTGGGAGAACAGGCTGGTTAATCTTTTCTCATCCAGGATCACTTAAACTTGAGCCACACAGGCGCTCATGGCACTCTCTGCTGTGATTTCCCCTCTCCTAGACATCCAAGACTTACTGTTAATGTTCCACACCCACTCCTCTCCCAGCATCACCCCCTGGGGCAGGCTGGGACCCCAAATGCAGGGTGGAAGGGGAGGCTACAGCAGCTCTTTCCCCGAGCCTGGATCAGCAGGATGAAAAGGGCAGGGAAGCTGAGCTGCTGTGCCCTGGGCTGCACAGTCCCTTCTGTGCTTTTCAGCCAGGCTCTGGGCTGTCCCTGCAGGAGGTTGTGATGCATTTCTCAGGTCACCCAGGTGACATTACAGATGTGCCCCTGGGGAAGCCCCCATATGTTTTGCCCTAAGACAGATACTTGAAAATCCAGACATTCAGCATCCATTGGGGTCTGGAAAGTACCACCAGTGTGGATATTCCTGGCAGATACACAGGAGAAGCTTTCTTGAGGGGCAGTTTCATCCTGTTCATCCCTGGCTGGGAGGTGGCAGAGAGCAGCAGAACCACCACAGAGGGTCCAACCAGTGCTGTAAGAGGTGGATTTGTCCCTAAAAGCTGGGCCTGGTGGGCTGGCTCTGACACTGAAGCAGGCACAGGATGGCAGGAGGGCACTGAGCCCCTCTGGATGTGACACGGATGTCACTGTGTCTGTCCCAGGCCCGCCAGCGGGAGAAGATGAACGAGGAGCACAACAAGCGGCTCTCAGACACCGTGGATCGGCTGCTGAGCGAGTCCAACGAGCGGCTGCAGCTGCACCTCAAGGAGAGGATGGCGGCCTTGGAGGAGAAGGTAGTGCCTGGGGCAGGGGTCCTCTGGGGGTTGAAGGGTCTGCAGCCCCTCTGTGCCTCGTCCAGCCATGGCCCAGGGCTGGAAGTGCCTTTGCAGGGCTGGAGAAATGGTAATGTGCAGGACACAGCTGTGCTGGGGCTGGTGGAGCACAAGGAACTGCTCCAGTCACCTTGCCCGGGGAGACCCCCTCCCCACCACCTCCTACCTCCCACAGCAGCAGGATTTGTCCAGCTCCATTCCCTCGTCTCCCTGTGTCTCTCCCGGTGCAGCTGCAATGCCACCTGTGCCCGGCTGCCGGAGCAAATCCCGACTGCATTTTGCAGGAAAAAATGTGGTGTTCATCCTGTCCCCATGCCCATCCCTCCATGTGCTGCCTTAAAATCTTCCCACCCCCAAGTCCAGACTGATTTCCCTTCTGCAAGCCTGGGCAGTGTCCATGAGCAGCTCCCACCTGACTCCTGGGGAACTGGGTTTCCTTGGAGGAGACGGCTGGAGCTGTGGCTGCCTCAGAGTGAATGGAATTAACTGGGAGCAGCTGGCTTCAAGCAAGGATCCACCCACAGTGCCAGTGGGAGGTCAGGCCTTGGGGATTCAGCTCTCTCGGAGTTCCTGCCCTCAGCAAGTCGGAGCACACAGGTGCATCCCCCAGGTGATGCCTCCAGGGCTGGCTCTGTCCCATCACTGCTCTGCTCCTCGTGTCGCCAACCAAATGTGGCTGTGCCAGCGTGTCTAGTTGTTCAGCAGATTTGTCTGGATAAAGAGCAGGACCCAGCCTGTGGGGATGAGTCCAAATCCCACCCCACCAAGCAACAAGCAAGGGACAAGAGTGGTGACACCCTGTGAAGGGCATTACCTGCTCCCCAATCTGGTGCCAGCACCAGCCCACCCTGAGAGTTTCTCCAGGTCTTTCATGCACAAAAATGATCCTGTTTGGCTGCCATCACTTCCCGAAAATGAGCACTGGTGCAGGCAGTTACAAACTCTCCAGGGGAGGTTTAGATTATGTATTAGGAAAAAAAATTTCAAGGGAAGAATTATAGCATTGGAATAGACTGCCCGGGACAGTGGTGGAGTTACCATCCCTGGAAGTGTTCCAAAAACATGGATGTGACACTTGGGGTCATGGTTTAGCTATGAACACAGCAATGCTGAGGGGAATGGTTGGGCTCAGTCTTAGAGGGCTTTTCCAATCTTAACAATCCCATGATTCTGTGATTCTGTAAGCACATCTCCTTTCCCTCCTGCCTACTCCCTAGCTTAGATGTAAGGGACATTTTTCCCCTTGATCCAGCTGCTGAAGGAGTTGTTCTCCTCTCAGACATATTTCCTAATCTTCAAGCCCTGTCCATCAAATCCCTCATCGCCCTCCATGGCCGTGCTCGGCCCCGGAACGTGGCAGGAGTTGAGCTGTGGCCACCCTGCTTGAGAGGCAGGAGCTTTGCAGAGGAGACCTATGCACAGGCAGGTGAGGAATAGCCCAGGGAGCCTTTTCCAGGTGTTCACCACGCAGGGATTCCACACTGGCCGCACTGGGATTCCTGGGAGGCTGCACTGCCATTTCCTAAACGGTCTCTCTTTTTCTTTCCTGTTTTTGTTCCCTTTTATTTTCTTTGGTTTTCCGTAAAGAATACATTGTTACAAGAGCTGGAAAATACCCAAAAGCAGATAGAAGAACACCAGCATGACAAGGTAAATGCAGCTGCAGGGACCTGCCCCAGTGACAGCACTGCCTCACTCCCAACCCCTGGCTAGGGGCACTTGCTTCTCCTAAAATGCCCCAGTTTGGGAGGAGCTGGGATACCAGAGCACCTGGCAGCAGGAAGCCACACACTCACCCACACAGTAGCTGGATGGAAGCTGCCACCCCCCTCCCTGGAGAGCCCCGGGTCACTTCCCTGCCAGGCATGTTAGGTCCCATCTGCGTGTTTCTGTCACACTCATCCATCCCTGAGCCCACTGGGAACAGTGGCGAGGCCAGGGTGGCTTCACCTGTGTGTAGAGGAGGGCTCAGGCAGCCACATCCCCTTGGCCCCTGAGGCTTTCTCAGACTGGGAGGAGATCTGCCCTGTGCCCATCTTGCAGAGGCCCCATAGGTCTTCACACCATGCTCTCAGATAAAGCATCTCAGTAGCATCTGCATGAACCCCTAGTGGCCTTTCTGGAAAGCTGGAGGGGTGCGGCTTTTTGGAGCAACGGGAGCTTTTCACGGGATGTGCTCCATGTCTCGTGCATGGTATGGGGGATCAGGGGGGCTGCTTTTCCCCTTGTCTACCAGGGGGGATGTGTGTTTGTTCCTTTTGCTTCCCAGCCATGGCTGCTCAGGTCTGGGCAGGGCAGAGCTCGTGGACTTGCATGACACTGCTGGCACTTTGCCCACCCTGACTCAGCCTGTTTGTCCCCCAGACTGGGTCCTGCTGTGCCCAGGAGAACCCTTCTCCCCTCCCTCCCTGTCCATCTGCAGCCTCTCCCTGGCATCTCCCAGCACTAGGTGCAGCCACAGCTTCCCTGTAGGAATGGGGCTGGGAGCAGGAGGGACAGGGCCAGCAGCAAGTTTGGCTGGGGGGTCCCTCACTGACGATCCCATGCCAAGAGAACACACGTGTGCAGTCTGGAGCAGAACCAGAGCATCCAAGTGGGACCTGTTTTCCTTCGTCTCCCAGAGCAGCATTCCTTGAGCACTTGTATCTGTCTGTCCTGATCCTCCCTCCCCAGCATCCTCATTCCCTGTGCTGGCATGAGCTGTTTCTTTACTGATGCGTCCAAGATGCTTTAAACCTGGGATGGGGATCTGTAAAGGGAATGTAAATGGCAATAGCCAAGGATGTGGATTACCCCAAACCTGGCAGCTCTCCAGAGCAAACCCAACCCCTGCCTGTCTCATTCCCCCCAAACAGCGACGTTTGTCCGATGAGATTGACAAGCTGAGGCTGGAGGTGGATCAGCTCAAGACCAGGAGTGGGACATTTGTGGAGAGTGTGCACACCAGGTAAGTGCCAGGGCAAACCCCTGCACCTCTGGCTTTGGGGGCAGTTTGCTTTGGGAATCCCGAAGTACTGTTGGCATTGGGTGTTTCTGGTGCCCCCATCCTCAGTGCTGGGCTGCAGGGTCCTCACAGCAGGGTCAGCTCCAGCCATGCTGTCCCACCATGGATCTGTCCTGGGGTGGCACACAGACTCTTGAGAATAGCCCAGCCCAACTGAATGGCCTCAAATTTGCTCTTCTAAGGGTGAGAAACCACTGGGCATAGTTTCTTTTTCTGCACAAGGGGCTTAGGATTTATTTTGCTCTGAAAGCTGGATATTCACCAAAGCACTTTTCCTCTGTAGAGTACAGGGGATGGGCTGGTACAGAAGGAGAAATTGCTTTGGAGCTGTTGTAGGCAAAGGAGAATGAAGCCCCTCTTTCCCCAGTGCAATGGTCCTCTCACATCCTTTCGTTTAAAGTCAGCTGGGACATGGGGACATCCCAGCCCAAGGCACCAGGAGCAGAGGTGAGTCCATCGGGTCTCAGCCTCCAGCACTGACCAGGATACCCAGAGCTGCTCCAGGAAGACGGGGGTGGAAGAGAAGGGTGACAGCACAAGAACCCCATTGTGCTGCTGCAGCCACCAGGGACACTATACTCTGCCCTGACCACTTCCCGTGTGGGTTCAAGGCAGTAAGGGGTCAATGGGAGCAACCAGTGAAGAAAATTCCCCTCTCAGCAAGGCTGGAAAAGATGGGGAGGAGCTGGTGTAACCAGCTTTGGATCTGTCAGTAGAAAGGACAAGGCCTGGAGACCTCGTGTCTGTCATGGAGAGAAGAAATGGGGAAGGTGAGGAAGAGCCTGTGAGGATGAAGGAGAGCTGAGTGCTGGAGCAGAGTCTGAAGCATGTGTGGGACCTCTTTGCATGGGTCTGTAAGAGCAAGATGGACAATTTTGTCATTTTTTATATTTCTCAGAGGAAAAATCCGCAGAAATCTTGAGTTGCAGAATGATCCCCCAGGTGAAATATCAGCTTTTGTCTAAGGTGTTTTTATCTGGTTTTAGCTGGGGAGCAGCTTCTCAGTAGCTCTGCAATCCCTGGAACTTGGGCTATGCCTTTGTCTGACACACCAGGCTTGCCCAGCCATGCTGCTCGTGGTGCTGGTTTTACCTCCAGACCGGTATCCTCACGGCAAACCAGGCCCACCATGGTGGAAAACCATGATCTGCCTTGGGCTGCTGCTTTTGTCATCTTAAATTCACCTTAAACTAAACAAACCTCTTGTCTCCGATGGCACTGTGTGTGGGGAGTAATCACCCCATGCCCCAGGAAGGTGCCTTGCTCAGCTCCATGGTTGTGTCTTCAGGGCCAAGACGAACAACCTGGCAAAGTGGAGACATGGAATGAGCACCACGAGTGGCTCAAAGTGTCCTCGTGTCCAGCTGCTGCCTTGCTCTGCCTGGTATGGGACCAGGTCCTGGTCCCAAGCACCAGCCCTGGCAGGGAGGAGGAGGGTGAAGAAGTTCCAGCTGGTTCCTGCTGGGAGATCCCAACAATGCTCATGTCCTTACACCTGGAAGATGTTTCAAGTGGAATTTCATTCATTGCATTGAAATCACAGAATCATTAAGGTTGGAAAAGTCCTCCAAGGTCATAGAGTCCAACCTTCACCCAAATACCAACATTCCCACTAAATCATGTCACAAAGTTCCACGTCTACCATTTTTTGAACACTTCTAGGGAGGGGAGCTCTACCACTGCCCTGGGCAGCCTGTGCCGGGGCTTGGCCATCCTTTCCATTAAGAAGTTTTTCTCAATATCCAACCTGAACCTCCCCTTGAGGCCATTTCCCCTCATCCTGTCGTTCTCTGTCTGGGAGAAGAGCCCAACCCTCATCAGGGTATTTTCTCGTGAAAATGTTGGAATAAACATAACAAGGAGAAGAGCTCCCTGGCTGGCTCCTGCTGGGTATGTGGGGATGGAAAAGACACGAGTTGTGTTGAGAGATTCAAGCTGCTCTGGAGAGGGAAGGGCAGAAGGGGCTTGTTCAGCCCTGGCTCCACAGGTTCAGGGGTTTTTAGGCAGAACTGGCTGGATGCCCTGATGGGTGCACAGAGAAGGGAGAGCAGCAGGGGAGAGCCCAGGATTGAACTTCCAACAGTCTGGGAAAGTCGGAGTCTCCTGAGGTCAGAGCTCACCAGAGGCTGCAGATTCCTCAGAAGGGACAGCTCCGATATCTGCTCTCTGTGAGCAGGGACAGGACCCAGGGAGCAGCTGGAGCTGTGTCAGGGGAGGTTCAGGCTGGATATCAGGAAAAGGTTCTTCCCCTAGAGGGTGGTGGGACTCTGACCAGGCTCCCGAGGGAATAGGCACGGCCCCAAGGCTGCCAGAGCTCCAGGAGTTTTTGGACAACACTCTCAGGGGTCCACAGGGTGGGATTGTTGGGGTGTCTGTGCAGGGCCAGGAGCTGGACTTGATTGTTGTGGGTCCCTTCAAGCTCAGGATATTCTGTGATTCAATGATTCTGTGAGTGATTCTGTGAGTGCATTTTCAGGTCAACTGTGGGGGAACCTTTTTCCAGAGCCTGGTTTTGCATCCTTTCATGCCGAGCAGGGAGGGGCACAGACATTGCTGGGATGGGCATCCCGCAGTGGCCTCCTCATCGTCCTCCTGCTCCTCCTCCTCTGTCCCAACCAGCCTGGGCTGCAAGGGGAGCAGCCTGAGGGTGAGGGTGTCCTGCTCAGAGCAATGTCCCCCACAGGGCTCTTTCTTCCCAGGTCCCACATGGGCAGTGCCACCGACTTGCGCTTCCCGCTGGGAGCTGTGGTCCATGCCCCAGCCGAGCCCTTCGGAGCAGCCCCGGGGCTGCCTCGGGCACAGAAGGGACGATTTGGTGCCCGGAGAGAGGAGCCAGCCAAGGTAACCCCTGTGCACCCCAGCGCTGCGGTCTGCTTCTGCCCTGCGTCCTGGGATTAGGGTCAGATCTGGAGACTTGGGGCAGTTTCCTTCTCCTGGTGAACTGATGGGGGAACATCAGAAGGGTTTCCCGTTGGGGTCATATTGAGATGGAATTCCTGCATGGAGGTCACCAGTCTGGCTTTTGGGGACATGAGAATGCTGTGTAGGACAGTGGCCCTTGTTCCCCCAGGACTGGGAGCAGGCTCAGGCAGGTGGGGTCCTGGCCACGGGGCCTCATGCCTTCGACAGCGACCCTGACATCTCCGACGTGGACGAGGATGACCGCGAGACGCTGTTCAGCTCCATGGACATGCTCTCTCCTGGTGGGCACTCAGATGCTCAGACATTGGCCATGATGCTTCAGGAGCAGCTGGATGCCATCAACGAGGAGATCAGGTATGACCATGGCCAAAACCCATCACCACCTTGTGCTGAACTGGCTCCAGGGGCACAACAAATGGCCAGGAGGCTCTGCTGGCCTAAAATTGGGGCCTTGGTGCATCTTCAGCCAGGGAAGTGGCTCCAGGACATCCAGCCACAGGGCTTGGTCCTTCCTGCCATGTCTCCCTGTCCCTCAGCTGCACCAGTGCTGGCTCAGAGGGTCATTACTTCAAACAATCATTATTTTATAAAAAGTTCTCCATGAATATTAAAAGGAATTGAGGTGTGTCTCAGCTCTGTTTTTTATGGATCCTGATGGATTCCTGCCATTCTTGGAGATCGGGGGTTGAGGCACAGCACCAAGGTGCATTTACCCAGGATAGAGGTCCTGTGTCCCTGGGAAGGTGGGGAGCCAGGAGTCCTGAGCCCCGCTGCTCCCCTAGGATGATCCAGGAGGAGAAGGAGTCCACGGAGCTCCGCGCAGAGGAGCTGGAGACGCGGGTCACGAGCGGCAGCATGGAGGGCCTGAACCTCACCCAGCTGTGCAAGAGGGCCTCCATCCCCACCTCACTGACGGCCCTGTCCCTGGCCAGCTCATCCCCGCCGCTCAGCGGCCGCTCCACGCCCAAGCTCAGCTCCCGCAGCGCCGCACAGGACCTGGACCGCATGGGGATCATGACGTTGGTGAGGAGCTGGGAGGGGCCAGGGCTGGCGGGGGTCCAGCTGTGAGATGGGAGCGATGCCCAGTGTCCACACGGGCCTGTGGGGGGTATGGGACAATGGGATGCCTGTGTTTGCTGTCTCCAGCCTGGCAGCCTGGCCCTGGGACTGCTCTGGGGGGGGTGCTCCATTAACTGCCCCCCTTTCTGTGTCTCTCTCGCTTTCCCCCTTGCAATCAGCCCAGCGACTTGAGGAAGCACCGGAGGAAACTGCTAGTGAGTGGCTCCCATCCCGTTGGTTTTTGTCCAAGCCCTTTTTCCAGCCTGCTCCTGGCTTTGTCCACACCAGGTCAGGGTGCAGCAGGCGCGGGATGGAGCTGGGGACCCCAGGGATTCAGCAGGAGGATCATGGGGATCCCGAAAGGTGCTTGGACATGTTCCCACCGGCAGCCTGGGGGGTCTGGCAGGACATGGGGAGGTTCAGAAAGCCACTGGGTCCTCAAACATTGTGTCCCCTCTGGCGGCAGGGTGTCCTTGGGACATTCCCATCTGTGCTCTTCAGAGCCCTCTGAGGGCCAGCAGCTTCTGTCCCCACACCCTGACCTGGACCATGGGGCTGCATCCTCTCACCTCCCCATTCCCAGGATCTCAGCCATACTGCCACATCCTCCCCATCCGCTTGGGCATCTGGAACCATTGCCAGAGCTCTCATTCAGGCCATTCCTGGAGCATGGCAAAGCCCCAGGGCTCTGGTGGCTCTTTTGGCCATGCCTCCACGGAGCAAGAGAGAGGCAGGCAGCAGGGCAAGGATGGAGCTGGACTCTGGCCTCCCACCCTCACAGCCTCTCCGCTTGTTCAGTCGCCCACAGCTCGGGACGAGAGCCGGGAGGACAAAACCACCATCAAGTGTGAGACGTCCCCGCCATCTTCACCCAGGACACTGCGGCTGGAGAAGCTGGGCCACCCTGCCCTGAGTCAGGAGGATGGCAAGAGGTATGTGGAGACCCTTGGGATCTCTGTTGGTCTGAGGATATACCTGGGGCACACTTGGGATGTGGGCTGGGCTGGGGTTTGCCATGGCTTGTGCCCTGCTCAGGAATAACCTAAAGGCTTTTCCTCTCCCTCCTCCATCTGCAGCTCACTGGAGGACCAGGCCAGCAATCCCAGCAGCAGCCAGGACTCCTTGCACAAGGGCTCCAAGAGGAAGGGGATCAAATCCTCCATTGGGCGCCTGTTTGGGAAGAAAGAGAAGGGTCGCTTGATCCAGCTGAGCAGAGAGGGGGCCACGGGGCAGGGTCCGTGAGCAGCCCTGTCTCTGTCTGTGCCAGGATCTGCACGCCCTCTGGCTCTTGTCTGCCATTGGGGTGCTGTTGGGATGACAGGGAGGGGCAGGGACACCCCTGCTGGTTTGGAGATGTTGGGGCCATGGCAGCTTCAGGGAAGTTGGAGCTTGGTGTTTTCTCTCCTTGGCCTCTCTGGCCTGAGCATGGTGTCACCTTAATGCTCTGTCAGAGCTAGGGTGTCGACAGTGACCCCCTGTCACTGTATCTCATCTTTAATGTCCCCAAATCTACTTCCCTCCCCATGGGACCTTCTGGATTTTGCAGAGCCCTTTGGTAGGAGCTGCTTTTCCACTCCTGAATCCTTTACATCTTACATGTTGAGCATTGTTGGACTCAGTGATTTTTCTGGGTCCCCTCCAGAAGGGACTATTCTGTGGCTTTGGGATTCTGGGATTTGAAAATAGGAGGGATGGTAGGAGGGGGTCTGCTTGGGCTTCCCAGGGATGCAGGGGGACCTTGGGGGTGGGTTGCAAAGGGACACTGTCACCTCCTGTGCTGTCACTGTGTGTCCCCCTGGCGTGGGGACGATGACAATGCCCACACTGGCCCTGGGGGAGGTCACACTGAATCGGGGACATCACACTGACCTGAGAGTGTCTTGCTTGCCCAACAGTGCTGCTGACTGACGTGGAGGGGGGCATCCAGGACCCGCTGGGACTGGGCAAGTTGGGGGCTCAGGCCGAGAAGGATCGGCGCCTGCGGAAGAAGTGAGTGAACTTCCTTCCCTACCTCAGCAAGAAACTGATCTGCTGGGAAACCATGGCACAGGACTAGGAATTGCTGGGAAATCTTCTCATCTTCACACTTCCTTGGGCCTTATTACTTCCTTCACTGCTTTGTCTGCAGCTGCTTCCTTCTGCCCGGGGTCTGTTCCCTTCCCAGAACTCTCCCTTCCACACAAGCCCCCCCATAAATCCCTCTTCTGCTTCTGTTCCTGCCAGGCACGAACTCCTGGAAGAGGCTCGGAGGAAAGGATTGCCCTTTGCCCACTGGGACGGCCCCACCGTTGTGTCCTGGCTGGAGGTGAGGTAGAGCGTGCCCGTGGATTGTCCCCATGCTGTCCCCACAGATCTGTGTGTGCCGCCATGTCTCGCCATGCTTGGTCCATGTGCATGGCTGGGGGCTGCAAATCCTGGGAGAGCAGAGGAGATCCCTGGATCCCTCACAGAGCCTGTGGAGTTGTGGTTTGAGTAGAGCTTTGGGTTCGAGCACAAGTCTGATGAGGAGTGGCTGAGGGATCTGGGGGGTCTCAGCCTGAAGAAAAGGAGGCTCAGGAGGGACCTTCTGGTTCTGCGCAACTCCCTGACAGGAGGGGGCAGCTAAATGGGGGTCAGACTCTGCTCCCAGGGAACAAGGGGCAGGACAAGAGGAAATGGCCTCAAGCTGTGCCAGGGGAGGGTCAGGTTGGATACTGGGGAAAAGTTCTTCAGTGAAAGGATGGTCAGGCCCTGGCACAACTGTCCAGGGCAGTGGTGGGCTCACCGTCCCTGGTAGTGTTCGAAAGATGTGTGGATGTGGGACTTGAGGATATGGGTTAGTGGTGAATGTAGCAGTGCAAGGGGAATGGTTGGAACTGATGTTAGAGGGCTTTTCCAACCTTAACGATTCTATGAAAAGCTCCATGGGTGCTCCTTCCCTGTGCTCTGCCCATCAGGCACAGGGATGCTGGGCTGCCCACAGGCCACATCTGCAAGGTACAACCAAACCCAGAATCCCGTGTGGACATTCAGCTTTGATACTGGGCTCTAGAGAGGGTGGCCCTGCCCCTGGCAGGGGAGCCAGGGTGGCAGTGCCAGGCAGTCACTGCTGTCTCTGTCCCCAGCTCTGGGTGGGGATGCCAGCCTGGTACGTGGCTGCGTGCCGGGCCAATGTCAAGAGCGGGGCCATCATGTCGGCCCTGTCGGACACCGAGATCCAGCGGGAGATCGGCATCAGCAATGCCCTGCACCGCCTCAAGCTGCGCCTGGCCATCCAGGAGATGGTGTCCCTCACCAGCCCCTCGGCACCGCCCACATCCCGCACGGTGAGTGCTCCGTGCACACCCCCTACCATCCATGGGCCAGACAACGTGCTCCTTGCCCTCCTTTCCCTCCTTTCCCTTGGGACCACTATGGCAAACGTGGCCATGGAGGGGGTGATGTCCTCTCATGGACTGGTCAAACCACCAGACATTTGTCCCCCAGCACAAAGGCCGTTCCCAGCTGGAAGCATGAAGCTTGTTCCAGTTTCAAGGCTCCTGCTCCTCACATGGGGTTGTCAGCAGGAGGCCAACCCTGCAAAGAGCAGAGCTCAGGACCTGGCCGCCCTGGAGAGGATAAAACTCCATACAAAGAGCAGAAATCCAAGCGTTCCTGATGTATAGGGCCAGCTCGGTTACACATAGCCTCTTTCCCAATCGTTTCAACACAAGCCTTTTCCATCTGAAATTCCTGGGGCAACTCAGAGCAACTGCAGATCCCTGCCCTTGGTAGGATGGAGGGATTGTGTCTTTTGCTGGTCCCCAAAGGCCTCGAAGGGTTAATGGTGGCTGAGTAATGCCAAGACACATCTGTAGACTTGCAGCTGGCAGAAGGAAGGCTGCTGTGTCCCCCTCAGATGGCTGTGTTTGAGGTCACAGCTGATGGGCCTAAGCCTGCAGGCCCCTTGAGCATCACAGTAAAGTGGAAAGGGAGATGAATGAAGGTCCTTGCTCTGCTCTCTGTGGCTGCATGGACAGCCCAGGGTCCCTCAGGCAGTGGGGTGTCACCAGGTTGAGCTGCAAGGATGTGGGTGTCCCCAGGACAGCTCCAAGTACAGGGTGGTCTGATCCTCCACCAGCCTGAGACGGGCTTGGTTCCAGCGTGGTTGGTGCTGACAGAGGCTGGACATGAGCCCAGGTGAGCCCAGGTGTGCTCAGGTGGGCAAAAAGGCCAAGGGCACCTGGGCTGTCCCAGCACTGTTCCCTGTGCTGGCACTGCGGGGGTCACACCTGGAATCCTGGGGGAGTTCTGGGCACCTCATAACAAGAGAGACCTGGAGGGCCTGGAGCGTGTCCAGGGAAGGGAACGGAGCTGGGGAAGGGTCTGGAGCACCAGGAGCGGCTGAGGGAGCTGGTGGGGCTCAGCCTGGAGAAAAGGAGGCTCAGGGGGGACCTTCTGGCTCTGCACAACTCCCTGACAGGAGGGGGCAGCTGGGGTGGAGTTGGGCTCTGCTCCCAGAGAACAAAGGACAGAACAAGAGAAAACGGCCTCAAGCTGTGCCAGCGGAGGTTCAGGTTGGATATTTGGGTAAATTTCTTCCTGGAAAGGGTGGTGAGGCACTGCACAGCTTCCCAGGGCAGTGGTGGGGTCGCCATCCCTGGAACTGTTCAAAAAACGAGTGGATGTTGCACTTGAGGACGTGGTTTAATGCTGAACATGGTGGTGGTGCTGGGTTGAGGGTTGGCCTTGATGATACTAAAGGTCTTTTCCAGCCTTAATAATTCTGTGATTCCATGACTCCATGGTGGTTGTGAACTGAGGCCATGTTTCTGTGGTGGTTTGCTCTGACCCCTCTGCTCTTTTCCCTGCAGTCCTCTGGAAATGTCTGGGTCACCCATGAGGAGATGGAGAACATGGCAACTTCCACCAAGACGGTGAGGCTGGGTAGCCCCCAGGGTGCTGGGGGAAGCCCTCAGGGTGTCGGGGTCCAAGCAGCTCTGGATGTGTTAACCCAGAGGGAAGGGGATCCCTCACATGTCAGCTCTTGGCCAGCACCCTGCAGCTCCTTAGAAACCCTCTTTCAACCTTTAATGTCCCACCAATTTCTAAAGGTAGCTTAAACCCCATCAGATTTATTTTCCGTTGTGGATTTCACTGGGTTTCCAGAGCAGCCTGGCTGTTGTTCGGGAGTTAAAGACAAAACCCAGGAGTGATCTCAAGACACATGAGATCCCCGAGCCATTCTGCACCCAAGTCATGGCCTAATCCCCCACGCATGTCCCTGCCACTGGCTGACAGCTTGGGGTCCCTTGTGGGGATGTGTCTATGCTCTCAAAAGCTCTGGCTTCTTTGGAGAGATGGAGCCACACTCCGTTCTCTGCAACCTGATCACCCCCGTCTGTGTCTCAGAGCAGGGCAGCATTTTGGATTTGTGTGGGAATTGTGTGTCCAAAGCCAGGTTGGCACACCCTGGGCAAGTGGAAGGTGTCCCTGCCCATGACAGGGCTGGAATGGGATGAGCTGCTTCCAATCCAAACAAGTTTGGGGTTCTCTGAAATAAGCATTTTATTGAAGCTTTTGTTGAGTAGCAAGGATGTGCCACTGTCCCTTGGCAGGTTCTGTGAGACTGAGGAAAACCAGCACAGGTTGGCAAAGGAGAAAATAGCTACAAAATCAGCAAATTGGCTCGAGCAGCCTCCTGGGGGTTGTGGCACATGGACTGAAGCTTAATTCTCTTTCATCCATCTGACCTGGGGGGACGCAAGAGCTCTCCATGTTTCCCAGGGAAGATGAACGAGCCCCAGTGTCGGTGCCATCCTATATCATCATCCTCCTCCTCCTCCTCCCCCTGTATTCTTGGTTAGAGATGAGGTGGGAACCAGGCCCAGCAGGAGTCAGGGTGTCCCCAGCACCCTGGGGACAAGGCTGAGGTCCCCAAGCCATAAGAGTGAGCCCTGTCCCCTCCGTGTCCCTCTGCGCTGCGGGGTCCCATGCTCGGTGCACGTGGCAGGCCCTGTCCCTCTGCAGAGCCACCAGGTACTGACTTCACTGTCCTTTCTGTTGACATGCTGCGTGTGTCACACTTAGGACACAGAGGAAGGCAGCTGGGCACAGGTGAGGTCCCTGGGCCACCCTTGTCTGTGGGCGGTGCATGGGGTGGTCGGGGTGGGAGCTGGACATCCCAGGGGATGTTTGGGGCATTGATGTTCACCGAGGCCTTGGAGGCTTTGCCTGCACCCCATGGCTGCTCCTCTGGGCCATCTCTCAGGTAAAGGGTGTCCGCCTGGGCCTTTCTCTGCTCCAGGCAGTGGCTTTTCCTGGGACCTGCTCTGTGAGATCCAGAGCCTGTGTTAAGAACCCCCACCTGTGTGACCAACCTGCATGGGGGCAGGATTCCAGCTGCACGTTTACTTTTCACCTATTTTGTAGCCCCAAATCCATACAGATCATTTTTATGAACCAAAAAGGTGGGAGGAAAGAGTCCTGCTTGGATCCATCTCTTCTGTTTTTATCCCTCTCAAATGTTTTACTTTCCTTCTGGTGGATTTTAATTAATTTTTGGACCCAAAATCAGTTTGCAGTGGAAGTGAATGAGTGGGTTTTTTTCCCAAAACTGACCTTTTTTTTTGTTTTGAAGTCATAAAATATAGATTCTTAAAACAGAGATTCTTAAAAGTCAGTTGGGAATGCACTGGAACCTATTTCTCAGTTGTTTAGTCTTTCAATGAATGTGCTTTTTCCAGAGTCAGCTGCTCATAAAGTCCAGTTATCCCTTGCCATTGTTTTTGGCTAGCGCTTTGTCTCATGGGGGGACATGAGCAGGACATGGACCATGGCCAACAGGACTGTTGCCTCCAGCTCCTTCAGTACCACCCAGGGCTGACTCCTCTGGCTGGGGTTTAGCCTCAGGACAGTGATCCTCCTGGGCTGTCACTGATCTGTTGGGATTCTGCAGCTCCACCAAGCTCTGGGTTCTCCTCAGCTTCTCCATGTGCTTCTCTGCAGACGTTGGCCTATGGAGACATGAACCACGAGTGGATTGGGAATGAGTGGCTGCCCAGCCTGGGTCTGCCCCAGTACCGCAGCTACTTCATGGAATGCTTGGTAGACGCACGGATGCTGGACCACCTCACCAAGAAGGACCTGCGGGTGCACCTGAAGATGGTGGACAGCTTCCATCGGTGAGTCCTGGCCCCCAGAGCTCCCTGGCATGCACATGGAGCAGAGGAGGGGGGGATTTGAGGGATTCTCCCCTGTGTTGGGGAGCCCTGGATGGCTCTTCCAGGCTGGACTCACTGCCCTGAGAGTAGCTCTTACGGGCAGAAGTTCTCCTTCACCTCACTCCCTGCTGCAGAATTGCAGAGGAGCAGGCCTTCCCCTGGATGTGAAGCAAACCATGGGCAAAACTTCAGGGTCATCCCACCCAGTGCTCCACTGCTGTCTGCCAGCAGCCCAGTGGGAGAAGGCTTGTGCCATCCCAGCCATGGCTCCGACACCAGGATCCAACCCTGCCATGGGGTTTTACTGCCCACCCTGACCCATAGGCCTGCGAGGGTCACCTCCAGGGGTGAGCCCTTCAGCCTGGAGCAGCCCCCATGGCTGGTTCCCCCTTCCCTCTCCAGTCACCAAGTGTAAGGATCGTTTGGATCTGTGCGCTCTCAGGCAGCTGGAACAGGCTCAAACTGATGGAATGGGGAATTGCCGTGGAAAGGAGGGACATTCCCCGTTTTCCAGCTTTGGGTTGTGTCTGTCCTGACCCACCCCTGGGCTGAAGCATCCTTTGGGCATGTGGGGAGCATGCAGAGAGGAGGGTCCCTGCCCGGGTCCCTCTCAGCCATGTGTCAGGGAGGGCTGGGTGACCTCTCGTGTCCCCTCATGTCTCCTCGTCTCCTTGCAGCACCAGCCTCCAGTACGGCATCATGTGCCTCAAGAGGCTCAACTACGACCGCAAAGAGCTCGAGAGGAGGCGAGAGGAGACCCAACATGAAATCAAAGGTCAGCACCCCCTGTCCAGCTCCAGAATAGGAGAAGAGAAACCTCCCAGGAGATACCCAGGGCTGGTCTCTCTTCTGTCTCTTATTTTTAATCCATTATTTCTGAGCCCACAGGGCTGTTCTCCTGAGGAACCTTCCTGCTGCTCCAAGTGCATTTATCAGCTGACCCCAGGCAGGCATGAGGAGGGAGGAGGGGAAAGCAAAGATGCAGCCTGAGCATCCTGTGATCTCCTCTGCCCATTTCACTACTCAGGATATCCCCACCTTGCTCAGCCTCCCCTTCCTCGTCACTGCCCTGACATTCCCTTTCGCATCTGGCTGCTGCTTGGATTACATCTCATTATTGATAATGCCCCTAATTACACCAGCAGCCGTGGGTTCTTAGGATTAATTTTCACAGTTGTTTTCTGCCTGTTATTTCAGCTTTGAGCCTGGTAAATTGAACTGAGCTGTTCGTGGCACTTGAGCTCCCGGTTTTGCTGCTGGCGTGGGAAGGAGAGTCCCAGGATCAGCCTGGGGCAAAGGGAAAGGGCCTCAGGGATCTCCTGAGAGCCACAAGCGTGGTGTGAGGTGACCCTGAGCCGTGCCCTTGCTGTCGTGCAGATGTGTTGGTGTGGACCAATGACCAGGTCATTCACTGGATCCAGTCCATTGGGCTGCGCGAGTACGGGAACAACCTTGTGGAGAGTGGCGTGCATGGAGCCCTGCTGGCCCTCGACGAGAACTTTGACCACAACAGCCTGGCCCTTGTGCTGCAGATCCCCACCCAGAACACCCAGGTAGGAGCAGCATCCTTGGGGGATTTTGGAGGAGAGTAGCAGTGTGGGACATGGCTGTAGTGTGACCCCACCAGTGTCACCAACTCAGCTCTGCCTTTCAAAGCAGAACTCTCTTATGGCACAGGGGCTCTTTCTGTCACACTCAGGTTTTCCTAGGATGAAAGTTTGGACTGGAAGCACATTCCCCATTGATGTGGGATCATAATTTTTTGGTTAATTGCAGGCTCGACAAGTGCTGGAGAGGGAGTTCAACAACCTGCTCGCCTTGGGCACGGACCGGAGGCTGGATGATGTGAGTGCCAAACCTTTCCATGTCTCGTGTGACTGGGGAAGGATATAGGGGTGTTGGTGGATGAGAAGCTCAATGTGCCCTGGCCACGCGCTCTGGCAGCCCAGAAACCCACCCCGCCGTGTGCTGGGCTGATCCCCCAGCATGGGCAGCAGGGGAGGGGGGAATTCTGCCCCTGTGCCCTGCTCAGGTGAGACCCCACCTGCAGAGCTGCCTCCTGCCCTGGGCTCCAATATCAGAAGGACATGGAGCTGCTGGAGTGAGTCCAGAGGAGGCGCTCCGAGGGCTGGAGCTCCTCTGCCATGAGCCCCGCATCCCTTGGAGTTTTTACTGGGACTTTTGTGTTGATGTCTCCAAGGCATCTTTGCAGGCAGGCTGTAGAGAAGAGAGAGATGAGCTGGAAAGGATAAAGCCAATGCCATGAGATCCCAGCAAGATGTCCTATGTCCTTGACCCAGTTTGATCCCACACTTTGCTAGAGCTGCCAAGGACAGGCACACCCTTGTTAGCTGGTGTCTCACAGGGGCAGAAGGTGCTGCTGGCACTGACCCTGGGCCCATCACATGCTGTTCCCTGCAGGGCGATGACAAGACCTTCCGTCGGACGCCATCCTGGCGCAAGCGCTTCCGCCCGCGGGACGTGCACAGCATCAACCTCCTCAGCGGCTCTGCTGAGACCCTCCCCGCCGGCTTCCGTGTCACCAGCCTCGTGCCACTGCCCCCTCCAGCTGCTCCAGCCAAGAAAATGCCCCCGGAAGGTGGGTCAGCCTTTCTCCAGCGGGTCCTCTCCCACCCCTGCTCAGAGTCTTAGGGAATGTGGAGAAGATGTGCCACCAGGAGAGGAGAGGGATAGGAGGGGAGAGGGAGGAGGAGGAGAAA
>VZTF01004774.1:129103-140983 GCA_013397755.1 Cnemophilus loriae | reverse complement strand
GGGAGGGAGAGAGGGAGATGAGAGAGGCTTGCTGGTCACCCAAGATGTTCAATCCATGTGATCCTGGAACTGTGGCCTGCTGGAAATGGTTTCTCTGGGAGGCTTATTTCAGACCCGTGTATGATTTCTTGGTTATGGACTATGAGGACAAGGGAGGAGCCAGGATTGGGACATGAAGTGAGATACGTCACCCAGGGGCTGCCAGGATGCAGGAGCCCAGTCTGGGCCAGAATCACAGAATAATCTGAGTTGGAAGGGACCCAGAAAGATCATCGAGTCCAGCTCTTAAGTGAATGGCCCAAACAGGGATTGAACCCACATCCTTGGCATCATTAGCACTGTGCTCCAACCAGTTTTGTCCATTCTGCCTTTTGGAAACCACCTCTGAAGGGATGTATTAACTGGCTCTGTTTGCCTGAGCTCTCCCAGGGCTGGCAGGACCTGCTGGGACACCCTGGCTGCCTGTGCTGCTGGCTGTCCTGTCTTATGTCCCAAGATCTGCCCCCACCACACAACTTCCTTCAAGGTGTCTTGGTCCCTTCCAAAGCTGTAGAGAGGCAGAAGCTCCAGCCAGGTCACCCCAATTTGTCCCCTGGACCAGGCACCCTGGTCCTGCTGTCCCAAGGCAGCTGCTGCATCCCCACTGGAGCAAAGCTGGCTTCAGCAGGCTCAAAAATGAGGATGGGTGTGAAAGACGGAGGCACGGCAGGAAATCTGAATCATTTATTCAAAGCAACGAGCGGGTTTTACACCTTCCTCAAGCACCATATTTCCTTACAGGCTACCGACCTATCCCACGTTGCCCTGTCAGCACACACGCCCCCTCAGTGCCCTTCTATGGGGTGATCGCGCCCTTCAGGTTCCGACAGGCTCCGCCTCGGAGGGGTCCCACCACGTTCCCGGAGGGTCCCACCACGTGGCTGCCCCAAGGACAAGGCCAGACAAGCCTCTCTGAGCGGCCATGCGGTCCTTTGTTCTTTGTGCTGCCATGTGCTCTTTCCCAGGCGCGTCCCACACCCCGCAACTCCATCCCATCTCTTCCCACAGACGGGAATGAGAATTAGAAAGCTATGTATTCACCTTCCAACTCCAAACCTCAGGCTCAGGTCTTCTCCTGCCTCCAGTTTTGCTCAAATGTCCCAGCTTTCCATCTAGCAGTTTGGGTCAAACTTCTGTTTGACCTTTTCCACCCCATCTCCGGAAGCTGCAGTTCCCACCTGGCTGAAGACAGTGAAACCTGGGACAGAATCCCACCCAGACGGAGAGCAGGGTGCTCGCTGCCCAGGAGCAGGAATGGCAAGTGACAATTTCCCAAATACCCTGGAGCCTCAGGAGCATCCAAGCTGGCCAAACATGGCTCTTCCTCTGACCCTTATCTTCACGTGGCTGCAGTGCACAGATGCTGCTCAGTAAACACAGGATTTGGGGAAGCTGGGGACTGATTGGAGCAGTCACTTATTGTTTTGCTCTTTGGTTCCCTTTCAGTTGGTGCCTCTGGGTCCCCAAGGCTGGAGACCTCCACGGTCCGAACGTACTCATGCTGAGGGTCAGCAAGATGGGAGCCAGGCTCTGGGTGAGTGCGAGGGGAATCGAGGCCCTGGAGCTGGCTGGGGACCAAGGACAGAGCAGGAGCCCAAGCAGCACCCAGGCAGGGGGGCTGCCCTCGCCAAGGTTTGCCTGGCCATGGAGGGCCAGGGAGACCTCAGTGGTGGGTGAGCTGCTGCCGCCCAAGGCTCACAGAGACGATGCAGGAGGGATGCTCAGCATCCCACCACATGTGTTTTGTCCAGTCTTGGACAGACAGCTCCACTAGCGACCCCAGATGCCATCCCATGAGGGTCCCACTTGGGTGAGGGAAGGATAGTCAAGCACTTCAGGGAGGCTTTTGGGATCCTGCTATGCCCTGGGCCATGGTTGCCCTATGCCAGGAGGATCCAATGCTTATTCCATCTGGGTTTGTTGGCCGGTTAGTGCACGGGTGGAGCTGAGCCAGCATCCTCACGGGGCCTTTCCCACTTTGCTCCTCAGCAGATCCCCATGTCTGTACACCACGTGCTGGCTGCCTTCCAGGACCAGAGCCCAGCCTGTGCCTATTCCTCGGCCCAGACCCACAGGCTGTCACTGCTGTGGACCGACAGGATCTGTCCCTCCTGCTTGTGCACCCCCTGCATCCCCTGGCTCCCGTGGCTCCCACCGTGGCCTGTCCCTCACTTCTCCCTGCACTGGCCGGGCCATGGATGTGCTCCGGATGCTGTCCTGGCATGGTGCAGTCTGGGAAGCAACACAGACACCTCCAAAGTGTCTGCAATGTTTGGAAGCCTCTCTCCTGCCTGGTTCATGTTGCCAATCTCCCATGGGGCTGCACTGACTCGCCTGAGCCCTGGGCATCAGGGATGCTGCTGCCCACAGATCTTGAAGCCAAGGAAGATTCAGGCTCGTGAAAATCCTCCCTCCAGGGTGGCCGGGCAAGGAGCTGCCCCTGGGAGGGCCGGGGCAGTGCCGGGGCTGGTGCTGGGTGGGATGAAGGGGGCCCAGCGTGAGGTGAGGAGGGCGGTGTCTGCCCAGGGCTGGGCGGGCAAGGTGCTGATTTTGGTGCTGTCAGGTGCCCTGTTTGGGGGGGCTGCGCCTGGGACCGCCCCTCATGGCTCACGGGGACGGTGCCTGGCACCCACGGGAGAGGGGACCCTCCTTGGTTGCCCGGGGAGACAACAGGAGCCCCCTCCACCCCCGGGACGTGCCCACCCTTCCCCTCCGGGTGCAGAGGAGATGCTCTCCCCTCCTGCCTCCTGGCAAGGGTCAATCCAGGAGGCTCTTAACTCTTCCCATTTCTTCCCCGTAGGGTAGGATCTCTTCGTCTCCTCATGCCACGTTTGCCTTGTGTGGCCCCTATTTCTGATGTGATATTTATTGATGGCTGGAATGACCTTATACTTATCATGTGCTGTCTGGAAGTGCAATATCTGAGAGACTCTACAGTCACAACGTCTTTTCGGTGTATTATTTACCTAATACAGTATTAAATATTTTTTTAATTTGAAGAGTCAGTGAGCCCTTTATATCAATGCCCTATTTCTTTTGTCATATTGGTACTGCATGGACTCCAAACCCTGGATCGGGTCAGGAAAGGATGTATGTGTGTTCCAATAAACAGGATTTTAAAACAGTGCTGGCTTTGAGCCTTCTTTGTAGAGCCCAAATTAAAAATATCATTAATCTCTAGCTCCCTCAAGATTTTTGGACCATAGGGCTGAACCCCCATTAAACACCAGTGAAATCACTGGTCTGTGTAGGGCTGATCGAAGTGTGGCACATCCAGTTCCCAGCTGAATGACTGTGCTGAGGTCCAGCTGGATTTACTAATATGAAAATCTCCAACCTGGATTTGGGGATTGTGGAACTGGGTAGACCTACACAGGGTGGGACAACAGTAAAGGAAACCCCGAGCTGTCCAAAGGAGAATGCCTTTATTTAAAAAAGAATCCAAATAAGTTAGCAAAAATAATAATTAAAAAACCCTAAATGGCAACTGCACACAGCGGTCAGTAGAAAAGACAGGCGGGCTCCGGGTCGGCACCACCGGACACCGGCCGGAGAGAGACCTTGGTCGAGGAGCATCTGGAAAACTCAGCAAAGCGAACCCAGCACACGCATTGGCCCCAAACCCACCCGTTGCCGGCCGGGCAGCGGAGCAGGGCCTGGCCCCGGGAAGCCCCTCCAGGACCCGTGGCCGCTACGGCGCTGCCCCATCCCACCTCTGCCTGTTCTTCTTCCAGCCCGGCAGGAGCGTTCCGCAAGGAGTGGGAAGGGAGCCGAGTGGTGTCAGCCATGCAGCCCACAACACCGGAGGGGTGGATGTGATTTGCAGCGGCTGGACCCTTTTGGCATCTCATTCCCACCCGTTACCAGCTTGAGGAGACACCAGGGTTTGCACCAGCTCAGTTTTGACCCTGCTCCTCCGGGAATGTCACAGCCACGTCCTCCACAGCAATGCTCTCCACGATGGAAGACAGTGAGTGCAGGTTGCGCTCCTCAGCTGCCTCGTCGGGCAGGAGGTGATCTGTGGAGACAGAGGAGTGAGGACACTGCTGGGAATGGGGACTGTGTGCTGGAGGTGGCTCCTGGTTCTGCTCAGGGGGATGTAGGTTAGTGGTGAACATGGCTGAGGGGTGGACTTGATGATCTTTTCCACCTGTAACAATTTGTTGATCCTTTTCTATGATTCTATGACCCCATGATCCCTCACATGGCCAGAGTGACGTAGGGACCTGCTGCCAGCCCCCACCCTGGGGAAGGATGAGGGAGCAACAGGGAGTGGAACTTTTAGACCCTTTATAGGTTTTAATCTCCACTGGAAAATGAGATTTAAATTTCTGCCTTCTGGGGAAAATAACAGGTGGATTTGGCAGGGGCAGGGATAGTGGCAAGCATGGAAAAAAAGATCAGCAGCTGCCGAGGGGGTGTGGGTAGGGAAGGGGGGCTGGAGCAGCAATGCCCAGCCATGCCCAGTGATGCCCAGCCATGCCCAGCAACACAGACAGCAAAGCCAAGCCAAGGGATGGCAACCCTTCCTGCGGATGAAGGTGCCGGGGCCTCAGGCTGCTGCAGGCCAATTTCTCAGCTCCCAAAGGTTGGTGTTTTGGTGAAATCAGGGCTGGGAGAACCCAGCATTGAGACATTGAGACATTGAGACATTGAGCATTGAGACAAGGAGGTGGTGGAGGATTTCTGAGCTCATAACTCTGCAGCAGTGGGATGGGGAGAGAAGTTCCTTCTGTCCTTTGCTCCAAGCATCTCCGGCCCAGGGGGAGAGGGGGGGTTGGCTCAGTGATGCTCTGCTCCGGGGCTGCAGTGTCCCCGCTGTTCCACTCCCTGCAGAGCCCAGCGAGGCCGTGGGACACCCCAGGGAGGCAAGGAGGGCATTACCTGCAGGGTTGGTGCCGAACTCCAGCTGGCTGCTCCACTCGGGACTGCAGGAGGAGCTGCCCGACCCGCACTCGCTGGCTGCCTGCAGGAGCCCAGAGCAACCGTGTGTCACCTCCTCCGGCACGGCCTAACCCCACCAGCCACCCCAAAAACACCCCGGGTGGCCCATCCCACAGCAGGACACTCCTGTGGAGGGGGGCACGTCCCTCTCCACCTGGAGGAGCCAACAGCATGTGGGGCCCCCACGACCCATCAGGGCCAGGTGCTTCCTTAACCATAAAGGCTGAAAAACCTCCTTTTTTTCAGACACTGGCCACAGAGAAATGGGGCTCCCCGGTCACTGCAGGTAAAAAGTGTCTCTTGTCCCACTGATTATGAGAAAGGGCTGGAGATGAACAAATGTCCTTGGGCAAAACAGCTTTTTGCTGAGAATCGCCTAATCAGGCTCGTAAAAAATTACACAGGGCTGGATGCCCTCAGGCCATCCCAAGGGGGAGCGTTTGGGAAAAGCTTTTGGCAGTTTGATTTGTGAATTTGGGGCTGTGTGGTTATTTTGGAGAAAAGAGCTGATGGCATGAAAAATGAGAGCATTACTCAGCAAAGCACAGAATTCACTTTTTTTGGAGTGTGTCCTTATCTGGGAGTGGGTGTCAGCTCAGGTAAAACCCCAAATGTGATTTATATGAGCAACCCCATGGACCCAACTCTTTGTAGCAGACTAGAAATGGGGCTTTGGCTCTACAAGCTCATGGCAGCACAGAATAATTAATTAACACTTGGACTTATTTCCCATTAAAGCAGGAAATTCTTACAGATATGATCTCTTCTTTTCCCCCAAAATATTGGCTTTTGCATCAATATGTGAACCCCTGGCTACACCTGGGAGAAGGGGCAGCTCCGAACAGAAGTGACAAAGCAACAGCTCAGCACAGTTTTGGGCACATTTGCAAATCCAAGTGGATTCTGGGAAGTGGAAATTGAATTCTGGTATTCAAGTGGATTCCGGCATTAAAGTGCATACTGGAAAGTCCCACAAATATGTAGGATGGAGCCTAAATACTTTTTCATTCCTTTATTCAGCATTAAATTGGACTACCTGGGTACCTACTGGTTTGGCGCTTAAATCCCTTAGTCTGGAAGGAGATCTGGGATTCTCTGTTCTGGGCCTCTGATAAAGTTCTTCCATACCTGTATCTGTATCTGTATCTGTATCTGTATCTGTATCTGTATCTCTATCTCTATCTCTATCTCTATCTCTATCTCTATCTCTGTCTCTGTCTCTGTCTCTATCTATATCTCTGTCTCTATCTCTATCTCTATCTATATCTCCATATATCTATGTCATATTTATATCCATATCTACATTACCTATTTCTGTATCTATATCATCCATATCTACATTATCTATATCTCCATAATCTGTATCTGTAAATATAACTGTATGTCATTTATATATTATATATCTAGAGATAATCTATATAATCTTTATCACTATCTATATTATCTATATATATATGTATAAAATCTATCCCTATAATTTATATCTATCTGTATAGCTACCATATCCATATCAATTTCCTCTCTATCTAATTTATCTATATGATCTCTGTATCTGTAGAACCCTTATCATCAATGCCTATACCAATACATACTCCTACATCTATCTGTTCCATCTGTATCGGTCATCTCTCCCTACACCTGTAGCCATAGTTTCAGCTCTCTATGCATTCCCAGATCCAAACCTCTGAGCAGCAGGGAAGTACATCTCCAGCCATTCACAGGAACCAGGGGGCAGATGAAAATAACTCTCAAAAACTTGGTTAAATGACCAAAGTCTTGTGGTGTGACAGGTCCTGGCTCTCTGGGGGCAGTGGCAGGACACAACTACTGAGTGTCCTCAGCCAGTACCCAAATCAGCCCCTGCAGTCCTAGAAACCAGAGGTGTCCCTGTGCCACCCCTCTCATCCCTTCCTCTGCCTGGGTGTGAGCAGGGAGTGTTAATTTTATTTTATATTTTATGCTTTATATTTTATTTTTATATTTCATTTTTAAATTTCTATTTTTGTATTTAGTATTTAATTTCATTAAATATTATATTATATTATATTATCATTTTGTTTCGTTCTATGTTATTTACTTCATTTTCACCATTCTCACCCCTCCCCAGCCCAGGCCCACGTGTCATTCACATGCACAGTCCGAGTACACTCATTCACAGGGAGACAGTGGCAGCAGCCCCTTTCCCACAGGGATGTGAGCACTCGGCAGAGTCGGATCATTGTCTCCGTGCCCCCCTGCAGGACACACTCACACATCCACCGGTGTTCCAAGATGGCAGTGTCTGCCTCGCCCCAGAGCTGGGGTTCTGTTCCCCCCCAGCAGGACCCAGTGCCCCAGAGCTTCTGCAATGCCTCTGCTTGGGGTTACCCCCACAGGGCATCATCCCCATAGAGCAATGTCCCCATAGAGAATCACTCCTCTACAGCATCACCTCCAAAGGGTCTTCACCCTGAAATGGCATCAACCCCTTAAAGCATTGTCCCATAGAGTGTCACCCATGTAGAATGACACTCCAAAATGACATCACCCCCATAGAACATCATTCCCATACGACATCAACCCCATAGAGTGTCACCCCATAGGGCATAACCTCCATAGGGCATTGTCCCCAAAGAGCATCACCACCATAGAATGGCACCCTGAAATGACCCCACCCGCAACAGGCATCACCCCCATGGAGCATCGTCCCATAGAGTATCACCCCATAGAAAGCCACCCCCACAGGGCGTCACGCCCACAGAGCATTGCTACCCTCATAGCGTGTCACCTCCATAGGGCATTGTCCCCATAGAGCATCAGTCCCATATGGCCTTACTCTCATGGAGTGTCACCCCAAAATGGCATCACCCCCACAGAGCGTCACCCCCATACGCATCACCCCATGGGGCACCACCCCCCCACGCTGTTCCCAGCCCAGGTTGGGGACCCGGGGGACAGCCAGGGACACTCACGGTGGGCTGGGGTGCAGCGGGCCGGAAGCGCAGGTCCCGCTGGTCCTGCTGGTTGAGGGAGCTGAGTAGGCTCTGGAGCCGCTCGATGTACTGGATGGCGCTGCGCAGGATCTCCACCTTGGGCAGCCGCTGGTTGGGGTTCAGGAGGGTGCTCCGCTTCAGAGCCTCGAATGCTTCGTTCACCTTCTTGAGCCGCCGCTTCTCCCGCAGCGTGGCTGCGCGCCGCCGGTCCATGGACACCGATTTCCTCTTGCACACCTTGCAGGCCCAGGGCAGGCACTGCCCGGGGCAGTGCTCGGCCAGCGCCTCCTTGTCCTCCAGAGCCACCCTGCCCTCGGCACACAGGGCTGCCTCGGCGCGCTCGGGGAACGCCGCAGGCTCGTAGGCCTGCAAGTGGGAGCCCAGAAAGTTTTCCCCATCATAAAACCTCTGCTCCGGGAAAAAGTACGGGTTGGTCTCGAAGAGCTCCATGGACAGCTCGGGGACGTGCACGCGGCTCGGGGATGGCTGCTCCCTCTCCCCGCGCCAACTGCTTGGTGCCATTTAAACCCCGGCGCTGGCATTAAATCACGGAGATAAATATAGAAAACCCAAAGGAAACCTGAGCCCACCCTAAGCTGCTGCCTCACATCAAAACTTGTCGGTCTGATTCCATGTGCTCTCCCCACGGGGATTACAGTGCCCGGCCCGGCAGGGCTGGGGGGGCAGCTCGGCTGGACCTGAACAAGGGCTTTGTGTGAGCCCCGAGGTGCCACTGGGGATGGCGGGCGGCTGCCAGCTCTCCCCCCCGGCATTCCTGTGTCATCTGGTCCCTTCAGTTATGGGTGGGTTGGGGGAGCCATGGTGGCCTTGTGGCCAGTCTGCCTGATCAGGGCACCCCCATCCCTTTCACGCTGCACCCCTGGATCCCACGGCATCCCAAATCTGTGCCTTCCCTGCGGTGGGACCCAACACCAGCACAGCATCCTCCCCTTTCCAGCCCTTCCCACCTCCCAGTCCCGCTCTGCCCCATATTCCCCATGGCCCCATCCTGCCAGTCCATGTTACACTGATCCCACTTCTGCTGAAGCCTCGAGGAAGCCTCAGAATCCAGCCGTGGGAGGGATATCCCAATGCAGGGAGCACCCCGGGCTCCAGTCCCGTCCCTGTGGACACCCATCTCCGTGCTCACCAGTCCCAGTTTCAGCTGCTGTGCCTGCTGCCTGTCCTGCAGGAATAGAGCAGGCAGGAGCAGGCAGGACAGAGCCAAGCCCAACCTTTCATCCACCGTGGGCCTCTTGTAGGTGCCCAGCCAAGTCCCTTATCACGTCTTTGTCACAAAATCCACATTCGTGGCTTCTCCCATCCACCAAACCTGAAGGACACCTTCTTCCACGTGTCTCCAGGTTCCAGCAGAGCCAGGCCGGGCTCGACCCTCTACCACCTGGCACTGCCTCATCCCACCTGCTCTCCTGTGCTGGCCTCTGTACCTGTGGATAACCAAAGCCCCAATGCCATCCTGATGCACGTCTCTCCCAGAAAAGACACATTGGTCATGCATTCCCTATAGGGAAACTGAGGCACACCCAGCAGCAGCAGCATGAGGGGGATTTTAACTCATCCCCAGCCCTTCCCTGCTGACTCTAATGGCTTGGCCACAACTCTCCAGCTTTGTCTTTAATTCAGATGGGATTTTTTTTTCCATCTGGAACACCAGAAACCATCTCTCATCTCTTCCTATTCCTGCTCCAGGCCAGATTCCAGCTGAGGGATCGGTCAGTGGAAAGAATGTCAGCAAAGTGCAGGGCCAGCCCTGCTGGGATTTTCTTTCCCCAAATTCCCCCTCCTCGGAGTGGCTGTGCTGTGGCACATTCCGTGTGCACACTATCAGCACCCTTGCTCACTTGGGGTTGATTTCTGGCCTTGTTGGAACCTGCCATGATGCTCTTCTCTCCTTGTTGTGATTTCTTTGGGGCCAGGAGCTTTCCAACACCTCCTCACCCCAATTCCTGCTCTCCCGGGGTCCCTGCCCTGCGGATTTGCTGTCCCCATGGTTTTAACATCTATGAAAGTCTGCATTAAGGAAAGCAGGACCTGCAGCCTTGAGGTTAACCCCCACCACAGCCCCTGTGCTCCCCACAGTCAGTCGAACTCCAAAATACTCAAAAAGGAAAGAAATCAGAGCATCAGCTTGGCCCTTGCCTAAGGAAAAAGCACTAAAAGTGTTGGGATGAGGCAGGATTCACCCCTCAGATGTGCAGAGGTGCCCATGGCAGGAGTAAAGACTTTAGGAGTGGATAACCTGAGCCTGAGGGCTTCACATCAGCTCCACACCATCACATCAAGAAGCTTGAGTCACTCATGGGGACCTTTATCAGTGGCACTTGGTGGACCTGACCCCAGTGAGCCCCGGGAGCTGCAGCTGCATCCGTGGATGAGAGGTGTCAGGACCACCCTGGCTCACTGTATAAATGGGCTTTTCGGAATTGCAGGAGCATGTTTGGAGGGTGAGAGGCACGGTGGTGACATAACAGTCTCCACATGCACGTGGCTGACCCACACAGGAGAGTGGTCAAGCATTTGGCAGTTCATAAACACGGGCAGCACCAGTGGGGCAGCGCCGGCTGCCTGTCTCCAGCCGGAGAAGTGGGACAAGCCGGCCCAAACAGGTCACCAAAGCCACTGTGTCCCCATGGCTGAGTGGGCAGGGGAGACAGAAGGCAGCTGACGGAGATGGGGAGGAAAGAGCACTCTGTGCCAGTGTGGGGTGGGCACTGGGAAGAGGGACCCCATGGCGGTAGCAGCCCTAGCAGCTGCACTCACTCCAGCTCCATTTGGGGGTCTCATCCAGTGATATGGGAGCAGGGATAAGGTTGTGCCCACCCAACTGCAGCTCTGCAGCTCCTTCAGTCCCTCCGTGCCATGGATGATCCTAACCCTGAACACAGAGGAGGGACACAGCGGGGTCTGGGGTCTGTGGGTCCAGCGGGCTCATCCCGGTGGATATCAAATCAAGGATGATGAATCTCTTTGGGCAAGTAGCCATCATCAAGGGACCCCGTGTCTGGGCTACTGGGAGGCTCCCATCATGGCCCACACCACTCCACAAAGGCACCGGCTGGGGGATGGTCGAGCGTGGCGGCTTTTCCCCATCCCGTGGGTGCCCACAGCGTCCGAGGCTGCGCCCCGGGTAATTCGGAGCCGAGGGGGGATTAGGGCTCTGCTGCCGGCTGTCAGGTTATCCCGTGATGGATGGTGGCGGCTGGGAGGCAACACAAAGCGACGCTGTGTGAACCCCGGGCAGAACGTGCTGCGATCCGTCACGGGGTGACCTTCTCCCGGCCGGCAGGGGCCTCGCGGGGACGGCTCACCCCGACACAGCTGGCGGGGAGGGCAGCCACGAGCCCAGAGCTAAAAATACCCGCCCATTGAGAAAATCTCAGAGAGGAGGGTTTGTCCTTGTTCCTCTGGGGCAGCTTCCCAAGCCGGTGGCCAGGTCCACGGAGCAGGGTCACGGAGAGGCACCCAGGGGCTGCCTCGGCTGTTTTGCTTTCCCACCACGTCTGATGGTCTGGATCTGCTGCGTTTTGGGGATACACGTGAGCGTGTTGCAGCCTGGGGAGTGTCCCTCCCAGTGCACAGAGCCTTAACCAGTGCATGTCCCTGTTCCCTGCTCGGAGCTCCATACACGGCTTGCACATCCCTGCCTGGGGCATGGAGCTGCGCTGTGCCCACGCTGAAGAAGCAATGGTGGGGATGGTGCCTGCCGGCTCTCACTGGGAAGGGCGGAAAAACCTTCTTTTAGGGGATAGTGAAGAGATTTGGATGCCCAAAGCAGCATCTATATCCCAGGATGCTGGGACCATCCCACTGATGGGGAGAAAGGGGGGAAAGCCAGGGCTCAGCAGACATCATCCCGCTGGGATTTCAGCACAGGAAAGGAGTCTCACCAAAATGCCACTTCCAG
>VZTF01004774.1:41390-128980 GCA_013397755.1 Cnemophilus loriae | reverse complement strand
GCCACTTCCAGTCGAACCCACCCTCCCACCCCTACCGGGCACCTCACAGTCCCACATCCCCTCTCGATTTCCAGGCTCACCGACATCCCTTCTTGCTGCCGTGACAAGTTGTAACATATTTGGGAGCAGCTGCAGGCGGCAGGGAGATGCTTGGCCCTGTCCCCGCTTTTGGCCGAGGAATGTGGAGCAGACCTCTCCTCCGACACCCGGGATTTCCGACGTGCCTGCTCGCTGGAGATTTGGGACGGTGACAGCTGCTCAGCCGGGATGGGGCTCGGCAGAGCCTCCCCGTTCAGCCCCAGCCCGAGGCTTTGCACATCCACATCTTCTCCTGCTGGGGATTAGGGGTTAGTTTGGGGTCCAGCCCGTGGTGAGCGGTGGGGGATGATGTCCTTCTGTCCGTCTCGGCAAGGATGGGAGCAGCGGTGATAGCACCAACAGACAACTCTTTCCTCACCCATAAGTGCCAACTCATGCAGTTCGGGTTCCCTGGTGGGCTGGGAGGGAGGTGAGACAGGGCTGCTCCTGCAGCTCTTGTGTCCCCATGGGGCTCAGCACCCTTGGTGCCCCCTCACTCCCACCCAGGTGCCCTAGTTTCCCCATCAGGAAATCAGGGATCATAATGGAAGTCTAAACTCTGTCTGGAGAACAGTTTCATTTTGGTTATTAACTGCCTTTGCAGGTTTGACCTGGGAGGGAGGTGAGGGATCAACAGAGAGGTGCTGGTAGCTGAGCAGCCCCCAGTCCACTGGATCCCAGTTTGGGGACAATACTGGGTGCCCCAGCATACCAAGCCACTGGGCCCAGTCTGGGAATTTTAGTGAGTGCCCTGCTGCAATCACCTTGTGTGCCCTGACCCACCAGGATCCCTGTTTGGGGACCAAACCAGGTACCCTGACCCACGAGTCTGCTGGTTCCCAGTCCAGGGACCACACTCGGTGCCCTGACCTCCCTCCTTGCCCACACTGGTCAGGGGATGCTCTGCCCCACTGCAGCACTAAACCTCCTGTGTTTCTGCCCCTCCCTTGCTCCATAACTCCATGGCCTGGACATGGCCCTTCCCCTTCACAGTTCCTAGCCCCAAATTACAGCTGGAGGAGGGATTTGCCCAGCAGGACCCACACTAATGAACCCCACAGTGAGGTTTCCTTTCTGAAGCACTGCCCCCCTCCCCGGCCCGCCATGCCAGGTGGCACTGGCCGGGCTGTCCTCACATGTGTCACCAAGGGAGCGGGGCGGGGGGACTTGGGTTGTCAACAAGGAGTTGTTTTCCCCAGAGCAGGACAGTATGGCAGGAGCGAGCTGCAGGACAGGTGGGTGTTTGGAGGAAGACCCATGAATGTGAGGGATTCAGCAGTGACATGTGGTGGCTGTTTGACCACGAGAGGGGACAGCTGTCCAGGCAGGGGAGGGCGTCGTGAGGCCCAGGGATGGGACCTGGGGACAGCAGCGTCCCTTGGCAGGGACAGCCCTGACACAGGTTGCCTGGAACCAGCAGGGAGGGCCGGGAGGGATCTGGGTGGCTGCCAGCCGGGTGTCCTGAGGGGGTGACCATCAGCTTGTCCCCGTGGTGGGCGTGTTCTGTTCCCTCCGTGGCCTGACTGTAGCTGATGCCGCAGGACCAAGGTCTGGTGAACAGAAGAAAAAGGAGCTTTTGATGCTCATGTCGAGCTTTCAGGACAAAAACCGGTGATTCCTGTATATTTCTGCTCGTACCCCACGTGACAGCAAATTTTGGCACAAGAAGGGGTGACACCCACCCCTCCTCTCCCTCCACGGAGGGCACCCCGTGGTAACTCAGAGGGGGGGGGGGGAGGGTTGTGACGATTTTGTGGCTTCAGCGTGGGATTCCCCGGAGGACAAGGGACAGCAGACTCCCCTCCTTTACACACCAGCAGTGATGCCAGACGCGCCGGTCCCCAGGGAGGGTCCCCCAGCCCTTCCGGAGAGGCCCCACCCTGCAAATTCCCCTGGCAGGGGCAGAGCCTTTNAAGGCCTGGTAGGTTTTGGTGTAGGGAACAGAAACGGAGTAGGTGTTTTTGGAGTGCTCCCTGTGCCCCATTTCAGGGGGTCAAGCTCCTCCCAGCCCATCTCATCCACTGAGGAAATGCAACCCCTGGCTGCCTGCGAGGAAAAATGCCTTGAAAGGCAAATTCGTGGAGCCATGAGGTTGTGGACAAAGATAAACCCTCCATTCCTTGGTCAGGTCTCCCGAGGGTCCCATGGACCAGGGAGGGTCAAGGTCTCCGACTCCGTGCAGGAGGAACGGCAGAGGGAGGCAGGAGGGATACGGGAGGGATGGAAGAGGGATGAAGGAGGGATGGCAGGAGGGATGACATCAGCCACCACAGCTGAACGGGAGAGGGCACCAGCAGCCCGGTTATCCACAGCCGAGTCCCCATTTAGGGATGCAGAGCCCGAAAGCATCTCAGACCCCTTTGAATCTCCCTTTTTTAGAGAGAACCCGCCCTTCTCCCCGCAGGATCCAGGGTGAGGCCCCAGCCCTTTGCCTAGGGTCTGAGAGGGGAGATCAGGCTCTGGAAACCCTTGGTGTGTTCCCCTTGTATCCAGCTCCAGTTCTCCAGCAGGGATGATCCCAGCTGTTTGTTTCCGACCCCCCCATGGGAGAAAATCTCGACGTTTGTTTTTTCCCGCGGCGTAATGACCCCAACAGGTGCTTTTCCTGCCCGACGGCCGAAAATAGCTCCCAGGGTTTGGCTTCCTGCGGTTCCTGCTCCTCGTTCATTTTTTGGGCCAAAACAGCCTAATCCGGGGAGGGGAGGCTTCAGGGAAATGGGGGGACTCCCCAGAAACGCTTTCGCTTGCGTTTTCCTGCTCATTTGGAAATGAAATTCTCCTGGAGAAGGGATTTTTGACCTCAGCTATAGCAGACACATTTGTCCCCAAAACAGATTTGGGGAGCAGCTGGCTTTCATCCCATAGGGAGGGACAGAAGTGTGATTTGAGGGGTTCTCCTCTCTATTTCTTTTTTATTAATATAAAATAATATTAATATTATTAATAATAAATAACCAATTTTTAATAATTATTTAACATAGTATATCGTTGTATAACTTTAATATAATATCATAATATATTAATTGTACANTCGTTTCCCCCCTGTCCGGGGGGCCGAGCCTCAGCAAACCCCGACCCCCACTCGCATTCCCAGCTGTCGCCGCTCCGGCACCGCTGCTGGCACCGCTCCAGGAGCTGGAGGAGAATCCCGGCCCGGGGCCGGGAAGAGCTGCACCCCATGGGGGTCCCCGAGCCAGCCCCGCCCAGGAATGTCCTGCTCCCAAAGAGCCGATGGAGCTGGAGCACAGGCAGGGGGGAGGAGAGCCGGGAGGATGAGGAGGAGTTGGGAGGGCTGAGAAGGCCTGGTAGGTTTTGGTGTAGGGAACAGAAACGGAGTAGGTGTTTTTGGAGTGCTCCCTGTGCCCCATTTCAGGGGGTCAAGCTCCTCCCAGCCCATCTCATCCACTGAGGAAATGCAACCCCTGGCTGCCTGCGAGGAAAAATGCCTTGAAAGGCAAATTCGTGGAGCCATGAGGTTGTGGACAAAGATAAACCCTCCATTCCTTGGTCAGGTCTCCCGAGGGTCCCATGGACCAGGGAGGGTCAAGGTCTCCGACTCCGTGCAGGAGGAACGGCAGAGGGAGGCAGGAGGGATACGGGAGGGATGGAAGAGGGATGAAGGAGGGATGGCAGGAGGGATGACATCAGCCACCACAGCTGAACGGGAGAGGGCACCAGCAGCCCGGTTATCCACAGCCGAGTCCCCATTTAGGGATGCAGAGCCCGAAAGCATCTCAGACCCCTTTGAATCTCCCTTTTTTAGAGAGAACCCGCCCTTCTCCCCGCAGGATCCAGGGTGAGGCCCCAGCCCTTTGCCTAGGGTCTGAGAGGGGAGATCAGGCTCTGGAAACCCTTGGTGTGTTCCCCTTGTATCCAGCTCCAGTTCTCCAGCAGGGATGATCCCAGCTGTTTGTTTCCGACCCCCCCATGGGAGAAAATCTCGACGTTTGTTTTTTCCCGCGGCGTAATGACCCCAACAGGTGCTTTTCCTGCCCGACGGCCGAAAATAGCTCCCAGGGTTTGGCTTCCTGCGGTTCCTGCTCCTCGTTCATTTTTTGGGCCAAAACAGCCTAATCCGGGGAGGGGAGGCTTCAGGGAAATGGGGGGACTCCCCAGAAACGCTTTCGCTTGCGTTTTCCTGCTCATTTGGAAATGAAATTCTCCTGGAGAAGGGATTTTTGACCTCAGCTATAGCAGACACATTTGTCCCCAAAACAGATTTGGGGAGCAGCTGGCTTTCATCCCATAGGGAGGGACAGAAGTGTGATTTGAGGGGTTCTCCTCTCTATTTCTTTTTTATTAATATAAAATAATATTAATATTATTAATAATAAATAACCAATTTTTAATAATTATTTAACATAGTATATCGTTGTATAACTTTAATATAATATCATAATATATTAATTGTACAATATTATTTATTGTTATTGTTACTTCTGTTTATTCTCTTTCTCCTCTGTCCCTCACGGGATACTCTTTCCCAGTGCCCGTGTCCCATCTGGTCCCTTTGGCCCCAAGGATTTAATTGCTTTTGGGGAGTGCAATGGCTGGGGGAGGGGGGAGCCCCTCAGCCACTGGAGTTCACACTGGTTTCTGCCCTTTCAAGAGCATTTATTTAGGGATGTGAAACTTGGGCTAGGAAGGTCCCTTGTCCCTAGGAAGTGACTCTGGGCTTCTTTCCCAGTTTCCCAGTTTCCAGTGCCTGAGTGCCTTTTAATCCCAGGGGATCCCTAGAGGTGCAACATCCCAGCTCCTGACCCCCTATAATATTTTGGGAAGGGTGAGCAGATGTGAGTGTCATGGGGACACACTGGGGAGGCTCCTTCCCTGCTCCATCTCCACTTGTCCAGCCTGGATGGAGGAGACAGATATGGATGGCAAACACTGCTCCAGCCAAGGCTTTTCGTGGAAAGGGCTGCTCCGGGGGTGAGGAGAGGAAATTTGGGGTTACTGCCTTCACAGCGTCTGTCTGGGGTCTCTGCCCTTCAGCCTGGTGCTCTTCCCAGCATCCAGCCTTTCCCACCAAGGGAATGCGGAGCCTGCATTCCCCTTCGCCACTCCCGCCCCTCCGCCCCGCTCCCCCAGAGCTCGGAGAGAATCTGGGGGCTGTCAGCCCCCAAAACTGCAGGCTGCACAGGCCAGCTGACACCCCTTGGCCTGTGCAGCACTGATGGATCCCCCTTTTCCCTCCTCTCCAACCCCTGGAGCCGTGCGGCACCTCTGTGCAGGTCGGGGGGCATCACCGAGTCACCTCCCGGGCACTAATTGCTCTGGGGCTCCGCAGTGTGAGGCTGGGTGACCCCACGCTAGGCCCTGCCCCCAGATCCCCCAGTCCTTGCAAGGAGTGGGCGGAAAGGCAGCAGAAGCCTCCGCGTCCAACGGAGGTGATGCTCTCTGAGCTCGCGGCAGGGACTTCTGGCCCCGCGTCCCCGAGGAAGGCGCCCAGCTGTGGGAACGTCTCCCCGATCGTCCTGGGGCTGCTGTGAGCACTCCGGAATGTCACACGTCCCGCTGCAGCGTCACCGTCCTGGACAAGCCATTCCCCAGGGATCGGCCGGGTCGCTGCTTTCGCCAGCGCTCGGACTGTTCCAGCCGTGTTTGTGCTGCTCTAGGGCCACGAGGGAAACGATTCCAGCTGGAAGAGGAGAAGTGGAACAGGGCAGGAGGCGGATCCCCTGTGCTGATAAGTAATTTTCCACATCTTCCATAGGAATCTGCAGGTTTAGGCATGTGGGAAGGGTTTGAACAGGTTTTCCTACAATACAGAGAACCTGTCCAGTGAATTGCTGTCCTGAATTAATTTCTGGATATAAAAGAATTCACCTTAAATTGGTTGGAAAGCAATAATGTGGGCAGCAGCAGGGTACAGGGCTGAAGAGAGTTGGGTGGAAGAAGAGCTTTCCTCTTGGAGGGTGGGGTGGTGGTTACAGTCTGCAAGAGTCTGAGTGGGGGGAAAACCTCTGTTACCAAACCCGAGAGCTATAAGTGATAGCTGGAAGCTAAAAGTAGGGAATTAAAAAATAGGAATATGGGACATAATGCTAAAGTGAGAGATATGGGCTTGGGGAGCAGCAGCCATGGTTTCCTTTTTGCAGCCTCTCCATCCTTACCTAGAGGCCCAGATCCAGCCCAGCCCAGTCCTCCTTGGATATTTCCCACTGTCACTGTTACTCCTTCATCCAAGTTTTCTCCTTCACCCCAAATCCTCATTTTCCATCACCCCTATGGTGTCCCCAGGTGTGCCCAGGCCATCACAGCCCCAGGTCTAGGGGTGGCCCTGGGCTCTTCCAGCCACAACACCTACTCAGCTCTTCATCCCCCCCTCCCCCGGTATTTCCCCAAAGATCAGTCAGAAAATGATTTTACCATCTCTGAGATCCATCATGGGAAGCGGTTCCCCTCATTCATCCCTTGTAGCAAACCAGAACTCACATTTTTCCTTTTACATTTTCTTCCCTCACACCTTTTTTGTTTTCCTTTTCCTGAGCAGTCACTGTTTCACGCCAGTCTGTTCCCCAGGAGGATCTGTCATCACTGCTGGGTGTTCCAGAGCCCTAACAGCACCGGGCTCCCTCCTCCCTTCCCACGGCACAGCGGGGCTGGAGACAGCAGGCACCTTCCTGCGGTTCCACGGGCTACTGCAACTGAAACCGGAGGCCAAACAGCGCCGGTTTTGTTCAAGGGGTGGCCCTGGAGAGGGGGCAAAGGGTTTGAACCGTCCTCGAAACTGCTTCGCAGGGTTGGAAAGGTTTAACCCCCTCCTGCCCCACAGAGCCAGCTGGAAGTGGTGGTAGGAATAGCTCCTGGCCCTCAGCCTGGCTCGATAATACTCCCGGGGCTCCCTGGGGAACAAAATAACCTCGGTGTGGTGAGGAAGAGGCAGCAGTGCCGAGGCAAAGGGCCCGGATTGCAGGCGGACCTCGGGACAGACCTCTGCCCTACTCTGCTGCCCTGCCAGGGACGGAGCTGCCAGAGCTCCCTGGGCTCGGTTGAGTTTTCTCTTCCACCCAGTGGTGTCTCAGCAGTTCCTCCCTGATAAGGCAGCACAAAAGCCTGGCAATATCTTGCTGTGCCAAGGCACCCGGCACAGTGACCCAGCTGCCTGTGGGCAACATCTGGCTGGCATCTGGCAGGGATCCAAGTGGGGCCTGACCCATTTGGCTACTGTGGGAATCTGCAGCATCATGGATATGGCGTCTACTCAGGCTAGAGGGAACTGGGGCACATCCTTGTGCCAGCACGGGGCTGAGGGATCACAAGCACCTCCCGTGACTCAGTTTCTCCCTCAGCGCACGGGCAATGCTGCCAACCCCCTTTCCAACGTGCTCTGAGTGACAGGGGTGGGATGTGCTCAGTGGGAACAGGCAGTCCACAGGGAAACGGCCTTTCCTTCATCCACTCTCTGGGATTTGCTGGTTTAAATTATCTCCTGGGATATTTTCTGTGCTGTGTCATTGCTGCTGAGCATCTCCTGCCGAGCCCAGATCGGGATGCACCATTCTACAGAAGTCTGGTGCTCCTTGCTCCCCAGACAGCTTCCCAGGGCCATGTGTCCCATTAAACGGGAGAGAAACTGAGCACAAGTCACAGAGCAGCTGTGTCCTGAGTGAGGTCCCCAGGGCTCTGTGTCACTGGCACACACAGAGTGGTTGCCCCAGCACTATGGGGTGAACATCACTCCGAAACATCTCAGCACAGTGGAGGCCTCCTTGGAAAAGCTCCGGGGTTTCCCTTTGTTTGCTGCTTTTTTCTTTGCCTTGTGCCATCCTGTGCGGACCCACTAGACCGTGGCACTCAGGGGGTGACTTGTCCTAATTAATATCTCTCAGAGCAATCAGCCCTCCAAGCACACATGCCTATGCTGCTGGCACCAGCCACACTCCTAATTAACTTTCCTAATTAAGAGGCCCCTTTCCATGACCAGAAGTGCTGTGGGACAGTCACCATGATGGAAGAGGTGGAGAAATCCTCAGCTTCTCCTGCACTGAACACTCAGACTGTCACCATGGAGCTGCTCTTTGTGTAGGTAAACTGAGGCAGGAGGGGGAAACTCACACCCCCAAGAAAAGCTGAAGAAAGATGGGCAGAAATGAGCTCCTCACGCCCTGACTTGTCTCCCTGGAAAAGCATTTCTTGGCTGCTGCCAAACCCTGGGGCTTCAGTCAGGGTTTGGTCTCATCAGCCAGCCCTGACATGCCACAGCCTCGGGTGCATCCCACTGGCATCGAGCCAGACACCAACTGTCCCCGCCTGCCATAGCCACAGGCTGATCCTGTCGCCGACTCATGGGAGCTGGTGCAGGAACCCACACCATGTCCCTTGTTGGTCCCACTTCATCCCATCTCTCCCTGTGTGCCAAGGGTATTTATCCATAGCAGCACCATCCAGCACTTTGGGATCTTCACAACCCATTGCAGCTCTCAGGATATTTTCTCCTGAAAAACCCCAGAAAGAGCCTGGAATACCTGAATAACTTTCCCAGTGTTTGATGCTCACCAGAAAATTCTTTTTCATGGGTTTTTAAGGAATCCCTGACACTCTTTGGACACACCCCCAGCTTGGTGTCAGAAGAATGAACAGAAAATCTCTGTCTATCAGGAATGGGCTCTGTGCAACCACCTGTATCAATTTGGTCATCCAACCTCTGCAGCCTTTGCCCGAGCCCTGGGACACTTTGCTTGAGCTGGTGAGAAAGCTCGGACCTCCTCTGGCAGGTTTGCGGCCAGCAGCTCATTTTTGCTGTAACATGGGGGTTTTTAGGGGTGCTGCTAAAATGACCATTCAGGGGCATGAATCCAGGGAGGCAGAACAAACTGAAAATCCACAAAGGAAAAGGAGTGGTTTTAATCTCTGTTTGGGAGATTTGCATACAATTAGGCCGGGCCCTGCCTGCGTTTGCTTCCGCATTGCACTCCCGTGAGGAACCTGCCGGTTTTCCTGCCCTGCTCCCAGCCAGAGGTTGATTGCAAGGACACTCACCCTGGGAAGGTGGTGGGCGAGGGGTTTTGGGCTCTCTGGGAATGCCCTTTCCACTCTCAGTAGCCCATCCTGAGCACCCCCATCCCACCCCCTACCTCTGGATTTAGGGGCTCAGCCATAGGGGGCATCACTTTTCCCTGCAGTGGAGGAGGTGTGAGGAGATGCTGCGGGATGCGAACGCTCCATAAATAGCGCTGTGTTTACAGGAGCCCGGGAGCCTCGGTTTATTTTTCTCTCTGCAGAGCAAACAGATCGTTCAGACCAAACTAAGCTCACCTCGCCCTGCTCCTGGCACAGCCCAGTGCCCAGAGGTGGCACAATGCCACAGTCCCCAGACATCCCTAGGAGGCTGGGATCCCCAGCTCTTTGCTGGCCACTTGCCCAAGGGGGAGAGCAGGGACCCCATGGGACAGCAGCTGATGGAAAATCAGCCCCGGGTTGGGATGGCCCTACAGCTGATCCCATCCCTGCTGTGGGGTGTGCAGGCTCTGATGAGGAGAGGCATGAGGGGCAGCCCCGAGGGGCAGCCCCAAGAGGCAGATCCAAGGGCTGGGACATCCCTCACGAGGCAGAGCAAAGCAGGGGACAACCCCAGTCCCGAGTCTCACCAGAGGAGGGAGAAGGGACGGGAACAGGTGCAGATGGGGGTCGGGAGAGTCCTCTTGCCCCACGTCTGAGGTCCTGTTCCCTGCAGCATTTGGATAAACCAGCCCCACTCCTGGAAAGTGAGTTATGTAAGACGAGCTTTGCAGGTGCCTGGTCCACATCCGGCGGTCCCTGGAGGGATTGGCTGGTTCAACTCCATCAGTGAGATCGAGCCCCTAGACCCATTTTCTCTGTGCTGCCCGGCCCGGTGAGGGGAATTGGAGGGTGACCATATTCCCTCAAACTTCTAGAACCTTAAAGAGTGTCTGGTCCAATCGCAGCAGCAGTTCGGGGCCACCATTCCTCCACACACCTTGTGTGGACAAACTCTTCCCCTGCCCCAGGGACACAGCCCCTCCCCCGCGCGGGGAGTGCCGTTCGGAGGATGAAGAGTGCTTTGGGGGTCTCACCCCCCGCCCACCCCAGCAGTGATTTTGGGTGAGGCAGTGCCAGCCAAAGCGAGGGTGAGCATCAGAGCTCCTTGGGGCCCTTCGGGTCTGACTTGGGGTCCCGATGCCGTCCTGGGGCACAGCCCCGAGCAGTGCTGCCCGTGCCGGGGACGGGCTGGGTCCTCGCCCACCCCAGCTCAGGCTCTGTCTCCGCCCTCCCCTCTCCGCCCCGATCCTCTGCTCACACCCGACCTCAAAAACCGGTTTTAGCGTTAAAACCGGAGCCCGACTCATGTCGGCAGCTCTGGGGCTGGGACCGGCTCCGCTGCTCTCCCCGCTGCCGCCTCTCCCCGCTCCTCTCGGTCCTGCCGCCTCCGCCCGGCCCCCCCGCACTCCCTCCCACGGTTCTTCCCGGTGCCGGCGAGCCCCGAATCGGGTCAGTCGCTCTTTAAAGACTGGAAGGCGGCACCATGTGATGCTCCGGCTCCGGCGGGGAGGGGGCAGCGCCTGCGGGAGCCGAGCGGTGCCGGGCACCGGGCACCGGGGACCGAGCGCAGCCCCGGCGGCCGCGCCCAGCCCGGTTCCCGGCGGCCGCAGGGTCCCCCTGGCCGCCCCCAGCATGAGCCCCGCCTTGCCCTGCCGGGGGACAGCGCTGGCTCTCTGGGGGTGAGGACACCCCAAAACAAGCCCTGGGTTTCCAGGACAAGGTGAGAGGGGTCGGGGCCGGGAGCGGGCGGGCGGCGGCTGCCGGGGCTCGCGGCTCGGGCGGCTGCAGAAAGAAGCGCAGAGCAGGGAGGGGATCCAGCGAGGGGACAGCGAGGGTCCCGCTGCAGCTCCGTCGGCCCCGAAGGGCTCCGACAGAGGGCCCCGAGGCGGCCCCGAGGGGCGAGGGGCTCCGCCGCTCTCCCAGGACTGGCCGGCGGGTCCCGCTCTCTCTTCAGCGCCGGGAGCGGTCGCGCTGCGGGATGGAGGTAGGTGCGGGATGGAGGTGGGTGCAGGATCAGCTCGGGAGGGGTGGAGAGGGGGACCGGAGCCTCGGGGGACGGCACAGACGGGAGAGGGGGTTTTCCCACCCCCTCGCACAGGCTCCATCCCGCTCGCAGCTCAGTCAGCTATGCCACTCTCTCACCGCCTCCTTGTTCGTTTGCAGGTGACTGAGGGACCCCACGGGAGCAGGGCGGACCGGAGCATCATGGCACACCCCATCTCAGCCTTCCAGGCTGCCTACATCTCCATCGAAGTGCTCATCGCTTTGGTGTCCGTGCCGGGCAATATTCTGGTCATCTGGGCTGTGAAGATGAACCAGGCACTGCGGGATGCCACCTTCTGCTTCATCGTCTCGCTGGCAGTGGCCGACGTGGCCGTGGGGGCTCTGGTCATCCCCCTGGCCATCATCATCAACATCGGACCCCAGACGGAGTTTTACACCTGCCTCATGGTGGCCTGTCCCGTCCTCATCCTCACAGAGAGCTCCATCCTGGCGCTCCTGGCCATCGCCGTGGATCGATACCTGCGGGTGAAGATCCCTGTCAGGTAGGAAAACACGTCGGAACCAGCTCTGCTGTGGCTGCTGTGGAGGTTAAAAGGGAGTGAGGGAACCCCAAACTCTTGGAGAAGCACTTGGAGAAAGGCCTTTCCTCCACGGTGCCACCCCAGACACATCTGGCTGCAGCAGCAACCGGAGCAGGTTGGGCTGGGGGGTGGGGGATGTCCTGGAGCCTCTAGCAGCTTCTTTTGGGGGCTCAGGGAGTGCTGGGTGTGCAGGCAGAGATCATATTGTGGCAGCTGGCTGGCAGTGAGGGACAGTCCCTTGGGGGATCCCCATTGCCAGGACAAAGTGTGTCCCCACACATGGGAGAGCCCCAGCCGGGTGCTCCAGGAGGAAAAGGGACGACAGGTTTGGCTTTCAGCCCAGCTTTTCCCTTGCCGTGGGGAGCCCAGGGGTGGCTTGCTGTGGGACACAGCTTTGGGGGTTTGAAGAACCAGAGGTGACAGCCTGGCATGTTTCATGGGGCAACTTCACCCAGGAGAGACCCCTGCTATATGGTGTCCCACAAATAACTCCTTTCTCTGGTTTTCCCCTTCTGTATCTGTTGCCATTCCAAGCCCAGAGCAAGTGCCTCGGGACATAAAGGAGGGGGACACTTTATTTGAGCACGTTATTCGAATTCTGCTGCTCCAGGAGGGGATATTTTACTCTTTAGGCCCCGCTCCCTCCCCAGTGGGGCCATGCTGGGCTGGGGAAGCATTTCTGGGGTGCCACTGTGGGACCGGGGGCTGTGAACGGGGCTGGAAGGGGATGTGACACCTGACCTCAGTGCCCCCGAGCAGAGCCAGGCTCAGCCCCTCGCTGTGAGTCCCCCTTTCTCTGTGGGGACACCTTTGCCAGGCTCATCAGCCCCGCAAGGCTCCAGCTGTGGGAGCATTGCTGGAAAACAGCCCAGCCCGGCTGAGCACTCGTGTCACCCCACTGACCCCTTTGCAGTTCAGGCAGTTTGTTGTAGGGGTCCCCGACCCTTCATCAGCACAAACACCCCAAAAAGGCACCAACCCCCTTGTGCTGGTGCTGCCCCAGACCACAGCAGGTGTAGGACCCTTCCTGGGGCAGGAATTGCCTTCCCATACAGGGAGACAGGGACAGGAGGCACCTGTGTTGGGATCACCTGACTGCTTTAGAGTGCTCAGTATTCCCAGATCCATGGGATCAGAGATGCGTTCCTTTGGGATTTTCCCACAGCCACCACAAGCAGAGGCTGCTTGGAGAAGGAGTGTATGACAGAGGAGGGGGCACAGGATAAATCCACAATCCCTGCCCACCCCCTCCCTGCCACACATGATTTTACAGACTGTTCCCAACTTCCTCCCTAGGTGTGATTTTCCCAATCACTGTCTCCCAGCCTGCCAGAGTGATTCCCACCCTGTCACTGCTCTTGCAGCTTTTTTGGGCTTCGCGCATCCCCTGCGTGTGGGGAAGGCTCCGGTGTGGGAGTTCTGCAGCTCCACAGGAGCAGCACAGCCTGTCAGGCATTTTCCTAACAAACCAGTCCATTTTTAACTCCTTGTCTGCCTCTGAGCATCAGATGGGCCTTCTAGGGGGAGATTCCTGCCCTGATCCCAGGAGCTTCCCTGGGAGTAATATTAATATTATGCTGTGCGCAGTTTGGGTGGGTTTTTCTCATGCAATTTCCACCCTGAATTTTGTGATCCCATTGTGTGCCCAAGCCCTCAGCAGCAGGAGATTTTCCTCTGTCTTTTCAGAGCCTACTTGAATATTGAAAAGCTTTGTACCTCATCAACTTAATGGTTGCACTCAAGTATCTCAGAGGTCTTTCCCAACCTTAAAGATCCTACAACTCCATGAATTCCTGGCAGTTGGTACATGTGGTGATTTTAGGGGATGTAGTGCCCTATATAGAGCACACAGGACAGGAAACACCACCAAGGAATATTCCCTGAATCTGAAATGCCTCAAGTTTCTTCCAACCCGCTGCAGGATGCTAAGGTTGACAGTGACAGCATTTTTGCAGTGCTGACAGCTCTTGTAGTGTTATTCCTGACTGTGACACCAAACCCAGCAATGGCAAAGTGGGTGCTGAGAGCCTGGGACACCTGGCAGGACTCGGGGCCCTGGGGGAACACGTGTGGCTGCTGTGCCTGGGAGAGCTCTGGGAGAGCTCCGAGCTTCCCCGAAGGGCCACAGGCAGTGATGGCAGCCAGACCTGAGCAGAGGTTTGCAGGCAGGTAGGGAGGGATGCGGGGAATATCTGCCTCAGGCTCATCCCTAGGGCAGCCAGGACACGGAGCAGGGACATCTCCTCTGGCACAGGCATGGACAGTGTGCTCACTGCAGCCCGTTCCTGTGCCAACAAGATTCCTCAGACAAGCCTGGCATGGAGTGGATCCTCACCGGTGTGACCCACATGAGGCTGAGGGGGTCTTCTGGGGGTCCGCTACATTCCAGCCCTGCCCCCCACCTACAGGCAGCCCTGGTGCTGCTGAGGCTCAGGGAAAGAGAAATGCATTTCACAGAATCACAGAATCTCTGAATGGTTTGTGTGTGAAGGGACTTTACCCTGCCTTCCACTTTCCCAAGGTTCTCCAAGCCCAGTCCAGCCTGGCCTTGGACTCTTTCAGGGATGGGGCAGCCGCAGCTTCTCTGGGCAACCTGTGCCTTCCTCATAGGGAAGAATGGCAGGGAATGGGGAACACGGTGCGTGGCAGCCTGGTTCCAGCTCCAGACTTCCCAAGGACACCCTGGCCCTTGGGCTGTGGGTTTGGGGGACAACGTGCAGATCTGATCCGCCTTCCAGGAAACACATGGACACAACTGCTGGAGACCTGAGCCCTGGGGGGACGCTGGGAGCTTGGTGGCCCATGGTGTGGGTGTCTCCTGGAAGAAATGGTGCCCTGAGGCATTTGGGCACCATTGGGGTGTTGCTAACACAGCAGTGGGAGATGCCAAAGCAGCATCCAATGCTCCATCAGTCCCATGGCCACTTCCCATGGACACAGAAGCACAGAGGGATGTGGGCCACTCCTGCAAGGTGGAGGCAGATTTTATCAGATAGAGAAGGGTCTTGTTTGGATTTGAATTGGCATCTCTTGCTCTTCCTCCTCCACCCAGCACACTCCCAGCATGGTTGAGGGACTGGGATATCTCACCAAACCCTCTTCCTCTGCTCCAACCCCTGGGTATGATCCCTCCTGGCTGCTGGGATCTGAGTGATGCTGCCTCCCCCACGAGGGGCCTTTCCTTGACTGTGGAGGGATGCAGGAGCATCACTTGGGCTGAGAAGGCTAGAGCAGAGGGTCCCCCACTTCCCAGCCCCCACAGGAACAGCTCGAAACTACCTAAAATAGATTTGCTGGTGGAAAACTCCCGCTCCTCTCTCACATCCTTCCTCCCCGCCTGGCAGCCAGGCAGGACCCCCAGCCTGTGATTCCCCCCTATCCGAGCACAGCAGGGTCCCCTAGCCCAGCCCAAACTTCCCTCTCACAGCCGTGCTTGGGGAAGATGAAACAAGTTCAAAGGGAGGGGAAGCAGCCGGCTGGGGGTGTCCGGCAGGAACCGGCCCCTCAGCATCCCGGTGGAGGCAGGATGCTGGAGGAGATGGTGCCAGAGGGATGTTTTGGGGGGGATGGTGCCAGAGGGATGTTTGGGGGGGTTGGTGCCAGAAGGATGTCTGGGGGGATGCAGCTCCTTCAGCGCTAGCTTCTGCTGCCTTGGGGGCCCTGTTTCTGCTCTGAGATGTGTGTTGGGCTTTTGGAAAGGGCCATAGCAAAAGGAGCTGCGTCCTTGGGATGTGCCAAACCAGCCCTTGGCTGGGGATGCTGAATGCATGGATGCAGCCCAAGCCTATCTTGGAATGTCCCTGGGGGTCCTCACCTTGTGACCTCACCTTAAACACTGTAAAACGTGCCAGGAAAGGAAAACCTGCAGGAATCTGATGTTTGCAGGAGCCCTCGTGTTGGGGTTTCTCCGTCCACAGCCAAGACTTCCACCCTCTGTGCCTGGGCCTCAGCATTGGGGTATCCTCCCAGCCCTGCCCTTCCCACCCTGCAGCATCCTAAGGAGCATCCTGCCAGGGAGAGCTGCATTTGGTGTTGCTGAAGGTTTGGAATGCACACCTGTGAGGCTGTAGAGCCATGGAACTTAGATCAGAATGGTTGGAACTCTCTAGGAAATGGGGGGCAGGAGGCTGGAGCACAGCAGGGGGAGATCCCAGGGTAAGGCAGTGTTAGGGGGTGGCTCTGTGGGCAGTGCTGGCATTGTCTGGTGGTTCAGGAGTGCCCTGTCTGGAATGTCAGGAGATAAAACAGCTCAGGGATGGCAGGAACATCCCTCAGCCCTGGACTGCAGTGCTTGCAAGGCAGGAAGTGAGGGGGATGTGCAGGTGACCTGTGAGCTCCTGGATGGACATGGAGGGGGAAGGGGAAAGCTTCCCCTCTGGACTCCCTGTTTTCCAGGCTCCTGCCTGAGCTCAGGCTCTTCCCAGGATTGCAGCACTCTTTCCCCATCTCTCCAGCCCTGCCAAGGGCCACAGGCATGGGGCCAGCTAGGGCTAGGTCATGGGAAGCCTGGGAAGTCTTGTTGTCCTCAGCCAGCTGGGTCGTGGAGCAGGACACATGTCTGAGGTGGCTTTTTCCCATTCCAGGTGTCCCAGGGAAGCTGTGGCTGCCCCTGGATCCCTGGAAGTGTCCACGGCCAGGTTGGACGGGGCTTGGAGCAACCTGAGATAGTGAAAGGTGTCCCTGCCCATAAGTGGAATGAGATGAGCTTTAAGGTCTCTTCCGACCCAAACCATTCCGTGATTCCATGATTCCTCCACCAAGAGTTCATGGAGAGTCTTGGCAGGAGAGTGATGGGCACCCGCTGCCATGGGATGGGCGAGGAGGAGAACATTGGGATGGTTAGGCCCAAAGTCCCAGCTCCCAAAACACCTAAGGGCCCATGGGACATCTTTCCAGCACTCCCAACATTTAGTGCAAGGAAACCTTCCTGTCCAGCCAGGCCAGTGAACAAACAGAACTACGGCTCTTCCAAGGCCTGTTTTACATTAGGAGGAATTTCAAAAGCATCCAGGTGACTCAGCTCTCACCCGGGAGCTCATCTATTTTCTTTCAACCTCCATTAGTCAGTGAAAAGATGCCATCCATTCGTACAGGCCGCATCCCTGAGAAAGCACATTTCATTTCCAAGGAGAACACTCCCATTTTCCCTAACCTGGAGGAATTTTGGGGACTAGCAGGTCTTTGCAGCCGCCTCCTTTGTTTCTTCCCTCACTGCCCTCCTCCAGGTATATTTTTAGCAAGTGAGAGTGGTCTGTGGAGACCTTCATTCCATGGAACAGGCAGCTCTGAACCAAGGATGGAGATTAAAATGCAGGAATTACAGTCCAGGGAGGTTTCTGCAGACTTGAGGCTGTTTCCAAGCCACAGTTTCCAGCACACTGCACCAGCTCAGCATGTGGGTGCTACATCAGAGCCAGCATTTCTCACTGAGCTCTGCTCCAACCAGATCCGGCTGCACGGACAAGCTGTGCCGGTCCAGCACCAGGAGCTCAATTCCAGTATCACCAAAATCCCAGAGCCCTTGAGATGGGCAGGGATTTACCAGGAGGTTATGATGGTCTGAGATCCTGGTAAAGACCTGTAAATACCCAGGTGAGCTGGTTTTCAGCCCTACTTTCTGATCCACAGATAATTTTCAGCCAAGAATAGGCTAAGTTGGGGATCAAAGCCGTGAGGGCTCTTCCCTCGGCAAGGGGATGCTTGGATTAGGCTTATTTGGAGCTCACACAGCTGCTGCAGCGGCACCACGAGACCTTCGCTGGCAGACGCAAAATCAGGTCACTCTCAAAAGCTCCAGACGCTGCCATGCAACTGCAGGGAGCCGAGCAGGGCTGTCAGCAGCATTCCCAGCTCCTGGAATGTCAGGGAAAATGCTGGGGCTTGGGACTGTCACCTCGGGATGCAGTGAGGGGCTGAGTGTGAGATGCTCCATCCCCAGTAGAGCAGAAGGAAGGGAAGGAGAGCCCTGAATCCTGTGCGGAGATGCTCCAGACTCACTGATATTTGGAGTTATTCCCAAATTCTCTGAATTAAAAGGACAAGAGGAGATGACTGGCCTCAAGAGACCCTGCATGGGCTTCCTGAGCAGCGGGACCCTGTCTCCTCCTGGTCCCAGGAGGGCAAGGCGTGCCGGGTAATCGCCCTGACCCCAATAGCAGTGTCACATCTGTCTCTTAGCAGAGCTCATGTCTGCCAGGGCTGTGCTGCAGGGCCATGAATGAAAACCTACTCCTTCCTGTGGCTGCACCCAAAACCCTTGCTCTGGGAATGTTTTCATTGGGCTTTTTACCCATTTCTATTGATTTTCAGGGTAAGGCATCAACGCTTAGCAATGTCTCACCAGTAAATTTGAGGGCATGTTCCCAGCAAGGGCACATCCGCAGACAGGAAAACTGAGGCACAGAGCTGGCTCAGGGTGACCCCATGGGTGAGGGATGGAGGCTGGGAGCAGGGAAGGTGTGGAAGCTGAGATTTGCCGGAACAACACGGCCGCTCTGTTCCTGCACTGGAGTCCTGCCATGACTGTTCCCAGGGCTCTGGAGCCAGGCTCAACTGTAGGACAGGACAAGGAGCAATGGATTCAAACTGAAAAAAGGGAAATTAAGGTTCAATACTGGGAAGGAATTCCTCCCTGTGAGGATGGGGAGGCCCTGGCACAGGTTGCCCAGAGAAGCTGTGGCTGTCCCATCCCTGGAAGTGTCCGAGGCCAGGCTGGATGGGGCTTGGAGCACCCTGGGATAGTGGAAGGTGTCCCTGCCCCTGGCAAGGGATGGAATGGGATGATCTTTAAGGTCCCTTCCCACCCAAATCATCCTGGGATTCTGTGATTCTATGGCTCCTCATGAACTCATCCTGCAGGGAGCAGACACCAAACCAGGTGGGGATGTGTGGATGGAACCTAGCAAGGCTCTGCCACCTTCATGGCCATGGTTCATGTTTGGTACCATGAATCCAAGAGGATCTACTTTGCCAAGCAGGTGGGACACAGCCAGCCTGTGTTCCCTCATCCCATGGCAGCATAGAGGGTCTATGAGGTCCCCATTGAGCAGAAAGTGAGGAGCACCCACAGCCAAGGCCACCCAGGCATGGTGGGACAGACAGCAGGTCCCTCACTGGATCTGAGAGATGCTCCTGTGTGCAGGGTACAGGCCTGTGGATGAGCTGCAGGACCCCAGAATTGCCTGGGAACACCCAGACAGACTGTCACACTTCCAGGACATGGTTTTCTCTTTCCTGGAGTGACCGGGCTGTGTCCCAGGGCACTGGGTTGGTGGAGGTGATGGTGATGCACCTCTGGGCTGGATGTGCAAGGGCCCTGTGCAGCTGTTGGCACAGAGGCAAGGGAAACATTCCAGGAAGGAGGTTCTGCCAAAGCAAAAGCTGCTGATTCAGCTGTCCTGCCCCCCACCCCCACCAACCCAGCCCGGCCCTGCAGGCTGGGTGTTGGGGTGAGTCAGGCCCAGCTCACTATGGTCTGTGCTGAGCTAGCTCAGGGCATGCAGGAGTCCTTTGATGGGGTCTCAGGTCTTCCCCCATGTCCGAGATGTAGAAATGTGACTCCATCCGGGGGATGTGCCATTATCACCTGGCCTTTACCGAGACAGTCCTACCCCTAGTCTCACCTTCACTCCACATCAGCCAGAGCAAGTGACAGAACACGAATGAGTGATTCACAGGGGGTGTTGAGGGGCTCAGACACTGCTCTGGCGTGTGTGCTGGGGGTGCAGAGGGGCTCAGATGCTGCTCTTGACATGGAGCCCTTCCCAGTGACAGGCGCTGGGGTCTGAGCTGGTCTCTGTGTCATTGCCCAGCCCTTGGCACAGGCGTGTGGCCTCTCTCTTGCTCTCGTTGGATATGTGCCATGTGGCCACCAACAGCCAAACCACCCTCAGCTCCTCTTACACCCCCAAGTCAATCACACCAGGGTTTTTTAGTCCATTCGTGGTGTCAGAATAAGCTTAGCTGTGTCTTGAAAGGGTCAGATTGGCTCTGTTGACCAGGAAGGGGATTTTGACCATGAGCTCAGGTGAGAGACAGCTGGGACAAAGCCCACCAGCCTCCACTTCCAAACTCGGATCTGGAGGGACCCCTGTGAGGCCAGACCCAATGAAATCTCCTGTCTGGGACACCTCAGAGCAGCTTGTACCAAACACAAGGGACTGTTGGCCATGGGGATCTGTTCTGAGGGAACCTGTCTGGGTGGCCTGGGATATGCAGGTCCGTGGGACTCCAAGGCAGAACAGGCAGGGCTGAAAGAAGGATCAGGGTTGGGGACAATGGAGCTCCTGCATCCAAATGACTGTGCTTGAAATCAGCCTGACGGAGGGGAATGGCTCATCCAAGGGGTCACAATGGTACATTGGCAGGTCTGTGCCCTGGGGCGGAGGCAGGGGGGAGAGAAATGTCGTGGCAACACAAAGAAGGATGGAAAAAAAGAGGAAAATGTGTGGGAGGCACCACGGTGAAAGAACCTGGCAGATGAGTTTCATTGTGACACACACCAGAGTCATTTCAGACTGGAGAGGAACTGATGGGCTGGAAGAAAACCTCTGTCTGGAAGGACAGGGAAAAGCCCTGAAGGATCTCGCCTACAGGGGTGTGAGAGAAGCCCAGACACAGCTCGAGGAGGGGGGGCGGAGGGGGGGTGGTCTCTGCCGACAGCAGGACATGGAGCGTGGAGGGGACCACAAGAGCAAGAGACTCCTGGGAGGGATGGGGACAGCTCGAGAGGCTCATCCCCTTGGGGACAACAGCACTGTCTCAGCCTGGGGAAATGACAGCCAGCACAGCTGAGCTGATAAGAACAGCATTGAGTTATCCTGGAGACAAATGAATGGTTTTTCACAGTGATCCTGCAAAAGCAGCGGGGGTGGACACAGGAGCGGAGAGCTGGCAGAGCTCAGTGCTGGGGCTGCCAGTGGGTAGGGAGGAGTGTCCCAAGGAGCTGGTCCTTTTGGGACACATCTCACCCAAGGTGACCTGAACTTTCAAAGCCATGGAATGGGAAAGGTAATGTCCCAGAGGCTGCCTGGGCTTCTGGCAGAGAGTTCCTGCTCTGGAAGCGCAGCCGCCCAGCTGCTAGGGCTGGCTGTTGCACAGGTGCCCAGTGGCAAGAAAGAACAATATGCTCTCTAAGGCAGCCACGAAAAGCCTCCAGAGCCAGTGGGTTGCCTTGCAGAATAGCAATGAGCTGAGCACCCTGACCACCCCCACGGCACCTCTGGCCCTGCATGGAGATGCCGTTCCCAAGGGTGACCGGACGGGCAGGGCAGGGGGAAGGGGAGACATCACTGGTGATGCCACCAGCAAGAAAGGATGAAAGAACTCCGAAAGACTGAGATCCTCCTCCTTACAGGGTCCTGAGGGCTGGTGAGAAATGGGGGCAAATAGGGGAGGAAGGGACGTGTTTGGTGATGTAGGGAAGAGCAGAGCAGGATCAGCCACTGGAAAGATTTGAGGCATCTGGGTTTGCCCTTCTCTGCATTGTGGGACCCAATACCTCCCCCTTGCACCCTCACCCTCCCTCTCACTGCATTTCCAATTGTTCCTTCATCCCTTCCTAGCCTGGGCTTTGCCCCCCTGGCACTGAGCTCGCAACTTTGACCAGCAGCTGTCACAGTCTTGGGTTGTTTGGTTGGGTCAGGTACAAAAGTCTCTGATCACAAAAAGGAGCTGGAGGAGGACAAGAGATTTGTTCCTCAGCCTCGTTCCTGTGTGTTCCTTGCCAGCCTCCCTCTGTGCTGTCCCTGGCACTGGCCATGGTGCTCTTGCACACAGATCCCAGGTACCAACCATTCCCAGTAGGACTGTGGGGACATAGAGGTGACATCTCCCTGTCCCACCCCCTGCCTGGGGTGGCAATATCAGCTCTCCATCATTCCTCTAAGGAAGGCCAGGGCACAGAAAGCCAGGACATTGCTGCCATGGCTGTTTATCCACCTTCTCCAGGCCATTTCTCTCCCTGCAAGGAGAGACAGGGATGATTTTCTTTGGCCTCCTTCAAACAAGTGAAGTGCCAGCTCCTGGCACCAGGGATGTTTTCTCATTCAACTTGGTCCATCTTGGCAGATCACAGTTCCCCTCTGCAGCTCAGTCTCCCCATCTGTTCACAAAGGGAGTGATGCCCTCTCTCTGACAACAGCAAGGGGCTGATGCTGAGAAATGCTGTCTCAGACATTGCCAGAATTAGCACAGTCCTACGGATTAAATGATTCCTCTGTCTTTTCTGCTCTGGTAACAACACTCAGTGCCTTTACCCATGGAATACACAAATGAAACACTCATTTCTCTCTGTGCAAAGGCTCTATTCTCCACTGAGTTGTCCCAACTGGGAGAATCAAGGGCTCAGCCTGGTTCCAGATGGACCTGGCAAAGCCTGAGCAGAGCCAGCGAAGCCTCTCATGGGTGCAGCTCAGATGGGTCTAATTTCAGGGAGCTCATTCCCCACATTCAGCACTGCTGGGACACAGGTTCTTTATGGGCTCAGGGAGGTTTGTTTGCTCCGAGGGAGCTCTAAGTACTCCAATAGCGGGAGACCTGGAATCCCAGAATCCGGGAGATGCTACAGTCAGAGTTTCTTGGGCTAAGGATGGAGCAGTCACTGATGCCCCTTTTCTCCAGGGGATCTCAGAATCCTAGAATGGTTTGGGTTGGAAGGGACCTTAAAGATCATCTCATTCCACCCACTGTGTGACCCACGCATGCCTGAGGGGGTCTTGTGGGGATACCTCCCATTCCAGCCCTGCTCCGCACCCACAGGCAGCCCTGGCTGTGCCGAGTCTCAGGGAGAGGGAAATGCATTTCACAGAATCCCAGAATCTCAGAGTGGTTTGAGTGGGAAGGGACCTCAAAACTCACCCTGTTCCACCCCCTGCCACGGGCAGGAACACCTTCCTCTATCCCAGGTTGTCCCAAGCCCCGTCCAACCTGGTCTTGGACACTTAGAGGCATGGGGCAGCCACAGCTTCTCTGGGCAAACTGGGCCAGGGCCTCACCACCCTCACAGGGAAGAATTCCTTCCCAATATCCCATCTAACCCTGCCCTCCAGCAGTGGCATCCATTCCCACTTGTCCCGTTCCTCCATCTCTTGTCCAAGGTCCCTCTTCAGTTCTCTTGGAGCCCTTTCAGGCACTGGAAGGGGCTCTAAGATCTCCCTGGAGCCTTCACTTCTCCAGGCGAACATTCCTAACTCTCCCAGCCTGTCTCCAGAGCAGAGGGGCTTCAGCCCTTGGAATGTATCCATAAACTCCATCCTGCCTGGTCTGTGTGTCCCAGCCAGTCTGCCTTGGGCTGTGTCTGCCTGTTGTTCCTTGCCTGGAATTAAGACCAGAGTAATTAGGAACATGCACAGGCTGAAATGTAGGCGCAGCTGAGGCATTTTACTGCAATACCTGGTCTTGGGTCTGAGATGTCTCCACCATCCTGATGGAAATACCGAGCTGCTTCCTCCTAGGGAACAAGGCCCCTCAGTTTTCTTCCAAGGGAATAAATAATCTTTTAATCTAAATGAGAAAACAGAGTGCAAATAAACTTCAGGTTTGCTTTGCATTTGCACTTTTTATTTGTTTTCCTGGTGACAGATTGTCAGACGTGAGGGAACATTTAATTGTGGTGTTAACTGGAGCCTTCACTTCAAATTTGGCATTTCATTTGACTGACTGAGATATGGATTCACTGTTCAGACTCCTTCCAAGATAAACAACTCAATGGCTTTACACACATGTGCTCTGATCGTTACTTCTTCTATCTTTATGGTGTGTGGAGGGGGGAATTACACAGGTTTTACTCAAGCTTTGTGGGGAGTTGTGTTTGGACTGAAGTTGGAAGCCAACTGTAGCCCAAACTGGTACCTCCAAAATTATTTCCACCAGTTGAAACTACATATAGCCAACTCATTAACAAAAAACTTAAATGAATACAGCTGCTTTTGCATTTGAAAATGATCTTTTAATCAGGGGAAATGTGCATTGGACAGAAGGTGCTGGACTGGTTGTTTTGGGTTACTGTGTCCTCTGAGTTTTAGAAACAATAGATCTCATCAGCACTGCTAATTCTCCTCTAGGCATTGGGTGGAGAAAATAACCTCCCTCGTTTTTGGAATCTCCAGCCAATTTTTCAGTCTTGAATGTCCTAATCTTTGAACTGGGTTAAGTGCAAGAAGGGAAATGTTCCCTTAGCAGTGACTAATTGTGCTGTGAGGATCCTGATCCAATAACAAGTTGTAGCCTAAGAAACTGAGGAGTTTAGTTGTTGACTGCAAAATCAGGAGTCAGGTTAGCAAGAGAAGTGTAAAACCCAAGAAATTAAAAGGCAGCCAATACTAATGTCTTGTTCCAGCTGTAATTTAGGATATCTCTTTTTTTCTGATGAGTCCTTCAGCACTGGAAAGATAAAGACCCACCTCAGCCCTGCTCTGAGGCTTGCTTGGTGCCTCTTAATGGAGATTCTATCTCCAGTTTCCTGCCTCCCATTTATCTGGGAGCACATTTCAATGTCCTGTTGAATGCAGATAGAACAACAACAGCAGCTCTCAAGACCCCCCTCATTTCCCTTCTCCTTGGGGTCCCTGATCTGCTCCTACCTTTTAATGGCTCTTGATGCTTTCCAGACTCCCCTGGCTGGAGGCCTCCCCTGGAGACCAAGCTGGCCTTTGCATAACAGTGTGGTGGTGACACGCAGGGAAGAGTGGTGGCACTGGGCACTTCCTCAGCTGGCACCTTCCCCCCAGCACAGCCGTTTTCCCTCTGCAGCTCAGCATTTTGTGGGATGGACTCTGAGCCACAGAGGCTCTGGGAGCCCAGTCATATCAGGCACTTTATATCTGCTGTCCCATTTCCATTTCTCAGAGCCACATTTGTCACTTGAAGTGGCTTTTAGAGCTACTTTCTTTCTTCGTCCTCCCCTCTTCCCCCTCCCTTCTAAATTTTGAGGGCTGACTTTCAGAGTCCTCATTTCAAAGAGAGTCTTTTGCAAGTGCAATACCAGCAATAATTAAAAAACCACCGCTTTTATCCAGCCAAGCCCTGCATTTGCACTGAAGATTGGCAAAAGCTGCCTTTTATCCCTTCTCCTTTGTACTCAGGCAATACCTTGCTGTCACTTATCCAATCACACAGATACTCTGCTGAATTGGGTCTGGACAATCAGCTTCTGGCTAATTGCTATGGCAGGGGCAGGGCTGGTGTGTGACACCCCTGGAGGTGGCGAAATCCACAGGGTAATGGCCCAGCACCGCAAGGGAAGTTGACCTGAGGCTCCTGGCCAAGCAGGTTGATATCCTACCACGGCACTGGGTGAGAAACACCGCCAGCACTGTCATAGAATCATGGAATGGTTTGGGTGAGAAGGGGCCTAAAAGCTCATCCTGTTGTGTCCCCTGCCATGGGCAGGGACACCTTCCCTAGGCCAGGTTGCTCCAAGCCCCATCCAGCCTGGCCAGAGAGAAATGCACATGGGGTTTGAGTGGTTCCGCCTGAGATTGTCTTCCGCTGGAGGTGGGGTTGCTCCCACAGCACAGTGGGCTTATCCCTGTGATGTGGTTGTGTGGGAGCCACCCTCAGACTCAGATCCCTCTCCAAGGAGATGCTCACACAGCAAATTCCTATTTTTGACAGCAAAACTGTTTAGGCACTAAAAATGTCCAGGAAATATATTGCACAGGGGCAGCACTGGAGACAAGGCCGTGGTGCTCATCATACTGTCCTGCAGCTTTCACAACCTCATCCCCATCTCTCGGGGACCAAGCTGTCCTTCTCTGTGTGTCCTAATTCCCGAAGTCTTGGGGCTATAAAAGAATCTCAGCTTCTGCTTATTTTCTTTTTAAAAGCAGCATTTCTTCCACTTTGCTTTGCTCAAAATGTTGTTGCCTGAAAGCAGCAGCCAAAAGACAAGAGCATCACATTTTTTCAGAGAACATCACCCGTTCTGAGATTCTACAGCTCGTTTCATGATTTTGCAGCCATTGCCAATAGTGTTAAATCACTTCCCTCCTACCTACTTCTGGGTTCTGGAGGAAGAAGCCAGAGGTCCAGGAAAATTCAGGGGTCCTGGAGGGCCCTAACCACACATGGTGGAGCTTGGAGGGAGCCCTGGAGCTGCCTGGGTGCAAAACTATGGCTCAGGGCCATTGGGTGCACCCTCACACTATCACATGGCAGCAGGAGGGTGATACACCCAGAGCAGGGCCACCCACTCAGCACCCTTGGATGGACTTGGTGGTGCCCATGGCATCAGGGGTCTCATGGCTCCCTTTGGGGCATGAAGGGTCTGTCTGGGGTTGGAGAGCAGTGCTCACTTATAGACACAAACTCATTTTCCCCAGGCATTGGATGGCCTGGGCATCCCCAGCTCCCTGCTTAACCTCCACACACACATTTGGGATGAGGGGCTGAGCACAGGATGAGTGGTCCTTGCTGAGAATCTGTTTGTGCAGTGACAGAGTTCATATCAGGGTGCAGCCACAGGCTGAAAACCAAGCTCAGTTTGGAAACAAGATTAGTTTTCTGAGCAGAAAGGATTGATATTGGCTGAGGCATTGATACTGGCTGAGGGATGCTGCTGGAGGATGTGAGGAAAATCCTCTCTGAGCAGAGTGGGATACTCGCACTCCTTCACCTTCCTTGAACAGCAGCCGCATCTCCTCCACACTGGGGCAGAACCTGAAGGAAGGATCCTTCAGTGTGAGGTCTCTGTGCTTTCCGTCCTCCCTCCCTGAGATTTCCAGCCCTCCTGTGCTCCCCCTTCCCCTGCAGCACCTGGTCACAGTGGGAGCCACTGGGATACCCCAGGGGAGCTGTCGGTACAGGTCCATGGTGGAGCCGCTGTGGTTACTCATGCCCCACCTCTGAGCTGAGGACAGCTGGGCAAGTGATCTGAAAGAAGCTCTGCAGTTACTGGAAGCCTGTGTTTTGTTCCCAAAGGCTGTGATTCATTGCCAGAGCTGGGGCAGTCCAGTGGCACAGACACCCGGAGCAAGGCATGGATCCAGCTCCAGCAGGGCTAGGAGCAGCCCCGGGAGGGAGTGTGAGGAGCTCAGCCAGCCTGGTGGGATATTGTGGCTGCTCCCACCTCCCAGGGACCAGAGGTGTGATAGGACACATCTCATTGGCTCTGCAGGAAAAGATGTAATCCTGTCACTGGAACCTGAACCTATGGCAGGTTTAGCTCAGAACCAGGTGGGCACTGTGGGGGTGTGGGGGGATATGGGGGAGCAGGGAAACCTCCTGAGGCTCTGGGTGATGCCCGCACAGGAGATGCCAAACTCAGGGTGGGCTGATCTCTGGGGTGTGCTGTGCTTTGAGGTTTGGTCCCACTGGGACTGGTGGCATCAGGAGTGGGGGATGTGGCCGGGTTCTAGGTTGATCCAGGCACTGCTGGAGCTGGGGGGGTCACCTTTTCCCACTTCTGTAGCCACCATCTGGATGGACATCCCTGATGGGCCCTCATTTTGGTACTGCCAGTCTGGGCTGATGATAACCTGGCATGGCCAGGCTGCCCCATGGAGGCATAATTCCCACTTCCGGCCATTTTAGCACATAAAGCTCTTTTCTACCTTATTTCCTCAGCTTCTTGTGGGGATGCTTGTGTCACTGGGGCTGCTTGTGGATGTGCCCACATCCCTCTGCAAGCCTCAAGGATTTCAGGGTGCCTCCAAGGTCCTGAGAGATGTGGCAGGGCAGGCTGAACCCACACCAAGGCTGAACCTGCACCAAGGCAGCAGCATTTCCCTTTGGAGCCCAGGACATCTGCAAATGCTCCAGCTCCCTCCACAACTTTCTCTGACAAAGCCCAAAGCACAAAACCTCCTTTTTGTGTTATTCTCTTGCCATTTTTTGGAGCTGTGACCAGCTCCAGCTTCTCCCACCACTGAATGAAGCCCTTACCAAAGCCCTGGGGACACTGTGTTTCAGTGTGTGGGGACTAGTCAATTTTGGCAGCATGAATTTGTTCTCCTCAGCTTCATAATCACCCTCACCCGCATCCATTAGAGAATTACTGGCTATTAGAGGTGATTGCAAACATCCAGAGGTCTTGCCAGACGCTTCGCCCAGCGGGAGTTGTTTGTCCGTTGCAGGTACTCATGGCAGAATGATTCCTACACAGAGTCACCATTTCGGGATGGTAAAGCCAAACCCTGAACACAGATGGACCAGGATGTACAGCAGTGGGATGCACATATCCACCCTCCCCCATGCTTTTGGAGTCTTTCCTGATGGCTTTGGGGGAGGTTTGCAACAAGAAGCCTCCTGGTGTGGAACCAACTTCTCGTGCTGCAGTGGAGGAGACCCAAAGTGTTTTGGAAGCAGAGATCCTCAAAGAGGCTGCTCATACCCAGGTCCTCTCTGGGGAGCCAGGAGTGGCTGCAGCTCCAGGTCACCGTGTGTGGGCCAAGCTGCCAGGTTAGGAAAGTGCCAGCTGCTCTCCGAGCTGGGCCAAGCAGGAAAGACACCGTATGGTGAGAAGCTGTCTCTCAGTGGGGTGGTCCTAGCCATGCTTGGGTGCTCTGCAGGGCAGAGTGACAGCTAAGAGTGCTCCAGTAACAGCCATGCCCTCTGGAATCACAGCACAGAGCACACAGGGACACTCACAGAGGTGTGGGTGGGAGGACCCAGCAACCACGGGGAACATCCGTCCCTGGACTCCTTCTCAGCTTTGGACCTCCTGTGCCTTCCTCTCCTTGCAGCACATGGCCCAGGGAGTACCAGGCACCCACCACCCCCTGGCCTGTCCCAGTGCCAGCTCTGGACTGGGGCGGCTGGTGGTAATGGGAGCAGGTCTGCCCTGACCTGTGCTCAGTGGTTGCCAGAGAGGTTCCAGGTGGAGATTTGGGATGCAGCCCCACCCATGTGATTGGTGGGTAAAAGGTGCCTGTTCCCATTGGTGCCTCTCCTGCCCTGGGAACCCTCCAAAAGTGAGACCTGTAGAAAAGCCACCGTTGTCCTCATCCAACTGTCCCTTACCCCCAGCAGACAGACATGGGTGAGGTACCAGGAAGAGATTTTCCTCTTCAGATCCTTTCAAATCAGGTCCCCAAGGCAGAGCCTGAGGCCAGGATTCTGTGTCAGGACCACCTGGCCTGTCCCCTCCCTCCATGTTTTCCACTCCCTCTTGTCCCAGAGATCTGCTGGCACTTCTTAGGTTTCTCCCACAGCTCAAATCTCTTGCAGACCAACCAGCCAGAGGTGCTAGAAGGGGACACACACAGGGTCCTCCAGGTCCCTTTGGAGTGCTGGGAAGCGGCTCTGTGGTAGGATGCAGGTGTCGGGCTGGAAATGCTTGCTGATGGAGACTGCTGGGCTACTTTTGTGCAGGACGGGGGCTCCAGCACCAACCAACACCAATGTCCTTGCTGGATGTGCTCTTCTGGCTTGCCTGAAAGACCAGACCAGTTTTCTATGCCTTTACTTGCCAGCTGGCTTTTGACAAGCAAGTAGTCTGTGATTTGGAGATCAGGACAATCCCCCACATATCCCAAGGGGGTGCTGATAGGACCAGTCCCTCCATTCCAAGCATTTGTAGGAACAAGCTGTCATGTCCATCCAAATATCAGCTTTGACTGATGTTGGTTGACCTCTGTCCCTCCCAAAGCCACCACTCACGTGGTGACACACCCACCAGTGGCCACAAACCCACATTTGCTAGCTTTCTGTGATTCTATGAAGAAGGAACCAACCTTTCACTTCCAGGATCAGAGGTGACAAAGGCTCTATGATCAGAGTTCCTTCTGCAGCATTTCCCACCTTGTGTGAGTACCCAGGGACCCCCTTTTCCCAGGCCTGAGCTGTGGCCAACCTCGCCCTCGCAGAACCCAGACACCACTTTGCATTTCTCAGGTTCTCATTTCTGAGCAGCTTTGAACACCAACAATCTGAGTTTTCCCACCCAGCAGCCTCCAGGACATTGAAACTTCTGAAGGGAAGACACAGCCAGGAGAAAGGAGCAAGAATCCAAATCCTCTGCGATTAAAGCACTTTTGTCTAGAGACTTTCAATTAGATCAGGACATCGTCTGGCTGCTTTTTCTGGCTATGTTCATCATGCAGATGAACTTCATGTCAGCTTGGCCTCCTTTCCTCCTGCCACATTGGCTCCAGCTTCTTTTCATTAGTAATGGTCTGTCTTCATTAGTGAATTAATTCCCCAAGAATTGCACCGCAATAAACTCTCCAGAGCAAAGACCAGCAAAGCCACATCTTGGCACTGGCTGGACAACAGCAAGTGTTTTGTGGACAGAAAAACTAATCACAGAACTGCTAAAAACCTCCACATTTTATTCAAATCAGGCCTAGAGTCTTTGAAACTTCTTCAAACAAAACAAGAGATGTTTGGTGAGTTTTGGGTTTGGATTGACCTCTGGGTCAGGATCTTGGAAATGACCCCTCATCTCTCGGGGACAGACCCCAAGGCAAAGATGAAATCCATGAAAGCAATGAATGCTCCGTTCTCCAGGTGCTTTCAGACATGCCCTAATATCTGAAGTGGTTGCAGGGCTTTTGCCCACCCGGGGCTGGACACCTCCAGAGCAAGGCCTGGGCTGAGCTGGGCTCCCTGGGCTGCAGCAGAGAGGGTTGTGGAGGTCTGGACACATTAAGATGTGGCAGAAGAAGTTGAATTTAGTCTGGGAATGAGGACCAAAGTGAAAGGAGGGTGGATGGTGTCTTCAGAGTGATGGCCAGGGGGCCATTACAAAGGTCTGGAAGGACAGGACAAGGAGCAATGGATCCCACGNGGGGGGTGGGGGGGGGAGAGGAGAGGAAGGAGATGAGATTTGAGTCCCTTCCCTATCAAACCATTCTAGGATCCTATGATCGCCGTGAGATAAAGGGCCTCAGCGTCTGCTCCATCCTCAGCTTCTCCTGGAGACAGCATCTCACCCTGGAGAGCTGCTCCCTGTCTCCCTGTCAGCTCAGTGCAGCCCCTGGGGACAATTTGTCAGCCTCTACCTCCACCCGTCACCTCTTCCCTTCCCCTGGGGAGCAAACAGCTCTATCAGTAATTGCCATTTTGCCTCTAGGCGTTATCTTCCAAACCCTCAAAGGCAATTTTGTTCCACACCACAGTTCCTGCCCATCCCATCATGATGAGGCTGGATGGTCGCTGGTCCTTTCTCCTAGACTTGGCACCCAGGAGGGCTTGGGTCAATGCCCATCTTTGTGGGGAAGGGATGGTGCAAAAACCACCACTCAGGGAGGGCAGGGGGAACATCAACCAATTATAGTCATGCTCAAACCCCCACAGGCAGAGGAAACAAACCCGAGGTGGATGAGGATGGGGGTGATGATTACCATGGATGTTTTAGTCACAGCTGTTAATAAAAATAATAGCAGTAATAAAATTGCAATGATGCTGGTAATTGCTCTGGTGCTGATGAGAATAATAAGATAATTTATTAACTGTGAGCCATTATCAGCATTTTCTAGTGTTTCTACTTCCCAGACCATCCTGAACTCCGGCCCTATCATATTAATGCAAAATGAGACAAATGAGAAAAGATTTTCTTTATGGCATAACCAAGGATAGTATTTGGAACAGCAAAGTCTGTCCCTGTCCCTCTGCTAACTGTCCTCTCACCACGTGGCAGGGGTTGAGAATTAGGTGGGATCTTGTGTTTCCACCCTTTACAGAATCACAAAATCAATTAGGTTGGAAAAGACCTCTGAGACCATCAATTCCAACCTGTAACCGATCCTCACCTTGTCACCCAGCCCAGAGCACTGAGTGCCACATCCAGGCATTCCTTGGACACCTCCAAGGACAATAAAGTGTAAAACGAATTGAAGTTGGACTTGTGGCCTTCGGGTCAGACCCAGTGGATGGATGAACCTGGTAGGCTGCAGGGAGAAGGAACTCGGAGCAATTTTATAGCTTTTGTCATAATCCATGTGGGGCTGATGGAGACAGTGGACACAGGTCCCCGAGAGCACATTTCCTGCAGCTGCTTCTGCCCTTGGCTTGTTGCTTGAAGGAGCAACAAGCTCCAAATGTTGCTGTTTTCTATAGGTTTTTTGGTTCACCCACTTTTCCTGTGGCCATGTCACACACAGGCTGGAGGATGATGTCCAGGTTTGCCCTGGCTGCTTCTGCAGGTGCACCCTCAAACCTTGTGGGGCAAGGTGAAGGGAGGAGCAGGGAGAGCCAGGTCCTGCTCCCAAATGGTGTCAGGCCAGGCACTGCAGCAAGGGGTAAAGATGGATTTGGACCATGGCAGAGAGATGGATGTGCAGTGAGGAGGGATAGACTCTGTGTCTGGGTGGTGGCTGCAAGACTTGGGACCATGTTTGGGGACTGCGGTGACACCACTGCTGCTCAGCAGCTTTGTCGGTTGGGCAATGGCTCCCACACAGCTCTGCAATTCTGGGAGCACCCAGAGTGGGAGCATGTCCAGCAAAATCAGTAGAAGACCCCAGAAACCCCCAGGAGTGAGAAACGGGACACAACTTGCAGGGGTTGCAAAGAGGGAAGGAGCTGGGGCAGGGGGATGACGCTGCTATTTCTGGTGTCACCCCCTAAGCTGTTCAAGCCTGGGGAGGTGGCAGTGGGGTGTCAGAGCTGGAGGGCACATCAGCCTTCCCTAAGGACCTGCAACCAGACATGGGGTGCAGAGGTCAGCACACGGCCCCACGAGAGTCTCTGGCATCACTCCGCCACCCCCGCTCCCATGGACCCTCCTCGCTGTTCCCTTCATTTGACCCCCAGTGCTGATTCTCTCCCACCACCTCTTGCCCTCCCTGTGCCCCAGCTCTCCCTGCCCTGAGCCTTTCTCAGGGTCTCCTGCTCTCTCTCCTCCCCACAAGGAATAAATCACCCTCCAAAGCCAGCCTTGGCTCTCAGCAGAAACAGCTGCCCACATTGTCACCTCCTTCCCACGAGACCTGGCTGCCACCAGGATGTTGTAAAGCTTTTCCCAGAGCACAGGAGGTTCAGTCAGGAAAGTTGTCGGGGACCAATGGCTCTGGACCTTCTGGACTCACAGAGACTGATGTCCCCTCCTCCAGCCTATGCCCCTCCAAGCTCCCACCTTGATGCCTTGCCCATGAGAGGGGTCTTGAGAAGGGAGAGTGGGTTTGGGTCCTTGGCTGTGTAAAAAAGGCCTGAAATGCTCAATTTCCATCACAGGTAAAGGCTGCAGACCTGCAGCAGGGAGCTCTGACTAGCAGGATTGGGAATCCAGGTTTGCCAGGCACCTCCACATGGTCCCCATGGATGGGTTAACACCAGCAGCACTGAGAGACCCAGCAAACAGTCAGGAAAACATTCTTTGTTCAATCTTCTTTGGCGGAAAGCAATACCTCTTGGGCTGAGAATGTTGTCGGCCTCCAAGGAAAAGGTTTCTGGAGGGCCAGGAGAAAAATCAATAAAGCAGACTGCACTTCCCGCTTGGTGAGCTCTGGAGAGATGAGCCCAGCCCCGGTGGCTCCCCAGGGGCATCAGGGAGGGAGCAGAGTCTAGCCAGAACACAGCTCTCCTCCTCCTCCTCCTCCCACCACTGGCATCAGCCCATCAAGAAAGAGGGTTTTGTCAATCCGAGCACATTAGGAGAGGAACAGGCTGTGCCCAGGAGCTTCCCCAGGGGTCCATTAGCACCCGCAGATCCTTCCTCCACCCCAGTGCATCCCAGGGGATGCTTTTGCTGGTGATTTCCTCCCCAGGCACAGGGCAATTGTCTGGGACAATCTGAGCTGGCAGGGTTGGTGCATGGCGGGAGGAGTGGGTGACCTGCTGCTCTGGGTGCAGGTGCTTGGATGGGAGCTGGGCACCAGAGCGCATGAACCGCCTCCAAGACATGAGGGTTGGACACTCAGGCACATTCCAGGCACTAATGCATTCCCTGGCTTGGAATCATCCTCCAGAGCTCATGGATTGTGTCTGGGGTCTCTGCCATCCCAGGGACACAGGCAGGGAAACCAGTCTGTGGACACAACTTTCAGAACAGGCTGTTACCCACTTCCTGGGGAGGGAAGGAGGAGCATACTCCTATCTCAGCAAGGGCACTGCCACCCCACCACTGCCGCTCCACCTGGAGCCACGCAACCCCCAAACAGAGCATCCCACCCATGTCTAACTCATTCCTGCGGCTGTTGTCTCTCCCGCAGGTATAAGAGTGTGGTGACACCGCGGCGGGCAGCCGTGGCCATCGCCTGCTGTTGGATAGTCTCTTTTCTGGTGGGACTTACCCCCATGTTTGGCTGGAACAACCTCAACAAGATGCGGAGGACTCAAGAGCTGAACGGCAGCCACACAGAGTTTGTCATCACCTGCCAGTTTGAGACAGTCATCAGCATGGAGTACATGGTGTACTTCAACTTCTTTGTCTGGGTCCTGCCTCCCCTGTTGCTGATGTTGCTCATCTATCTGGAGGTCTTCAACCTCATCCGCAAGCAGCTCAACAAGAAGGTGTCCTCTAGCTCCAACGACCCCGAGAAGTACTATGGGAAGGAACTGAAGATCGCAAAGTCCTTGGCACTGGTGCTCTTCCTGTTCGCTCTAAGCTGGCTGCCTCTGCATGTCCTAAACTGCATCACCCTGTTCTGCCCATCCTGCCAGACCCCGCACATCCTCACCTACATCGCCATCTTCCTCACCCACGGCAATTCGGCCATGAACCCCATCGTCTACGCCTTCCGCATCAAGAAGTTCCGGACAGCTTTCCTGCAGATCTGGAACCAGTACTTCTGCTGCAAAACCAACAAAAACGCCACCAGCACCACCATGGCCGAGACAGGCAACTAGGAACTGGGAGAGGGCAGAGGGGCATCTGTGCCCACCCAGTCCCCACCCGGACACTGCTCCTGCTGTCCCAGGAAGGGGTAGCGAGGACCCTAGGCGTTTTGAGTTCAGCAGCCCCCTGCAGTCCCCATAGCCACTCCAGGGGATTATTTATTCACTAGCATTGTACTGTTTGGATATTGTAGCCTGCACTGTTCCTTTCTGGTTCAGGTTTTTTTCTCCCTCTTTGTTTTTGTTTTTCATTTTTTTAAGCGTTACCAAGTATTCAAGGAGAAATTGTACAGACAAATGCGCAGTTTATCTTCATGCAAATAAAGTCCAGTGATCCAAACCACCCAGGAGGTGCCCTGCCATTGATGGAGACCCTCAGCTCCATGGAGTTGGTGGTGCTGGGGGCACCTCACACTCTGGCCCCATGTCCATGGAGCCACTGGAGTACCTGGGCGCTGGGACAAAGGTGTGCCCTGTGGGAGTGAAGATGCTGAGAACCAGGAGAGTCCAGGACAGTGGGATTTCTGAAGAAATTGAGTTTGAAAGGCCTTTCTTTCCCCTCTGTAACCAGGGAGAGGTGAGCTGGGCTGAGACATGGGAAGAGACAGGAAAAGTCTTCCCATGGCATTGCCAGCACCCACAGGGTGGTGAACCCACCACCTCACAGAGTAGAGGGTGGATCAGTCTCCAGCTCTCAGCACTACCAGAGAGGTAGGCAGAGGCGGGTATTGGTGAAACCCTGCAGAAACCCCTTTTGCTACCCTGATGGCTCCCAATGGGTCCCAGCAGCACCCACTACCCCTGTGAGCTGCACCCAGGCAGTGTGTCCTCTCCACTTGTCTTCTCTCTCCCTTTACTCTGGTTTTGAGCCATTTTCCCTCCTTTCTCCTGGCTGTTTTCTGTGAAAAGCAGCAGTAAATCTCTTCCAGGCTGTTCAACTCACACCTCCCATGTTGCTCCCTCCCAACCTCCCTGTGCAGCCAAACTCTTTTGACCCGAACATTATGGGTTAATGCAGCCACCCCATGGCGCAGGGGGGAGAGGGGTACCTGGACCCCTCTAGGAGCAAGTGGGGGACAGCTGCAGGCCACTATGTGGGTACTGATGCTGCCACAGGGCACTTTGCCATCCCTGAAGTTCAGCTGTGGATAGACTTGAGGAGGGGGGCAGCTGGAGATGGACCATCCCTCATCCAGCTCTGGTCCCTCTGGATGCTGGAAGCGCCAGTCCCTGCTCTGCAACAAGATCTCCTCCAGGGCTGAAGCAGTAGTGGGAAAAGTTAATTTGAGTTGATTGGGATTCTTTTCTTATCAGCATCCCTTTTTCACCAGGTTCCCATTGGGAACATAGGTCCTATGACCCTGCCCCTGCCCCAGCAGGGTCATGCTCCTCAGAGGGGACGTCAGCAATGGGCAAAGTGACTGCAGCAAGTTCCCACAGAGGTTGGGGGTGCAGAAAGGAAAAGGACCTCGGATGGGTGAGATTTATGAGTGATTTTTAGCAATGTTGAGAGTGTGCAGCAGAGTCATTGGGGCAGCCAGGAGTCACTTCTCCCACTGCTGCAGTCAGCTCTGTTTAGCTCAGAGGGATGAGGAGGGCAGCAAGGAAGAGAGGAGATGAAAGGCTCAGCCTCCCACATTTTGCAGGGGTCTTGATGTATTTCCAGCCTCCTGGCTCAGACCACACTGGGAAAAACAGGAGCAGGGCAGAAAAACAATGGCAAGGACAGGAGAAAATCCTTCCCTTAGTCCTCTTCACAGTAGAGGGGTCCTGAATACCCTCCCAACCTCCCCATGGTGTGGATGGTGCTGAGCCCCTGAGAAGAGCAATTCCCCACGGACTTCAGCCCACATCCCCCTCCCTGGCATCACCAGGTGCTCTGGGGCCAGCACTGAACTTCTCACATGAGGGTGAGGCTTTGGCTCATCCCAAATCTACCCGATGGCTCCTCTGCCCAGTGCAGTGACTCCCATGCCCCACCTTGCCATGTCCTGTGCCGGCTCTAGCCAGAGACAGCATCTCCTGGAAAGGGCAGAGGGAAGTGCCTCAGGTCTCCTAGAGCACCAATATCAGTGGTGCCTGAGGATGCTGCAACCCCAGGTTAGTGCAGATAGGACACCCCAGGCCAAGGCCGTGATCTCTTGGCACAGCAGCACCTTGCCTTCAGATTAGTGCTGCTGTTTGCCCAGCTCTGACTCCCACTTGCATCTTATTTCTGCTGCTTTTCTGGAACTGACGCTTTGGCCTGATCCTTGCTAAGGTGCGCAGGAACCTGGTGACTGAGATGCTCATCAATTAAAAGGCACGTGAATGGTTGCTTCATTAAAAATAACATCCAGTGGATTTTTCCACTCTGTGCTCTCCAGACCTTTTGCGAGGAGCCCTCACTAAAAGTGGATGTTGTCGCCCACCTCCATCCCCTGTGGGGTTACAAACACAGTCTGTGCCCTGTAGGAAATAAGGGCCTGGAAAGGGCACGGTATGCAGCATGAAGAGTCCTGGAGATCAGCTCACAGCCTGCTTCCAGATCCTGTCCCTGAAAGAATCCCACTGGCCAAGGCCACATGCCCAGGTGCCAGGGACACCAAGGGGGGCAGGACACCCCCAGCAGTGTCCAGGGCCGAGTGTGAGCATGCCAGGGAAAACAAGCTCTCCACTTGCCAGCTGGGATTGCAACCTCCACCCTGTGGCGTTACCACCAGTCCCAACCACCTCAAAAATCCATCCTGGCCAGCAGTGGGATAAAATTAATCCGACAATGCCCTCTGATGGTGGAAACAACCCTGGTGTGGACAGTGCTGTGCCCCTGGGAACAGCAACACCCCCTGGACTTCAGCTTGGGCTGAAGATGCTTGGAGACAGATAGGGACAAAGCAGAGGGGCTGCAGGAGGGATGGTGCAGAGAGGGGTCTGATTAATCACAGGCACTGCCCAGCTTTGCTCTCCGTGGCACCAAGGGTGGGATGGGCTCCAATCTGCAGATGCCAGGCTGGATTTGCATCTACACTGGCAGTGTCAGGGCCAGCCAGGACATGGGCAGGATGTGGGTCTGGCCCCATGACGGAGCTGTGACGCAGCTGGGAGAGCTCCTGCCCTCATGCCTCCAGACCGAGGGGGAGGCGGTGCTGGTGGAGAGGTCACCCCATGCTGCTGACCCCGGGTAACCATGTGCTCCATGGGTCACTCTGGGCTCTGGTAACACCCAGTGTCTGCCCCGAGCTGGCCCAGAGCTCAGGTGACGACTCATCCTGCACATGAGCCACCAGCTCACAGGGACGAGTCCTCTCCTCTGGATAACACATCAACATGTCCTGTACCCACCGTGGGGAGATGACAGCTCCTGGCTGGATTAAAAAAACTGTGCTTCAATAAAGAAGCATTAAGATGCTGCCACGCTGATGTGGCATTTCTTTTTCCCCAGCCAGAATCATTCCCCTGCTCCAGAAGGAAATCTTTCTGCATTCTCTTTCTCCTTGTTGGGCTCCTTCTGGTTCAGTAATCTCTATATGTGTTTCATAAAGCTGGTCTTTCCTTTCCAAGCTCAAAACCCATCTCCTCCACCCTTGGTTGGGTGGGATCCTATGCGACCCCACAGCAGCCCTGGCACCTCTCCGCATCCCCCCACCCAAGCCAAACCCACAATAAGCAAGAGAGAAGGGTTTGGTAGCTTTTATTAGGACCAAAGCCCCTCAGCTGGGTTTGTTTTATCGTCACAGCTAATGACAGGTTCAGAGAGGGCCATGCCGTGGCAGGCTGAGGTGCAGCCCCCAAAGCACTGCCAGGGAGGGGCAGCCCAGCAGGTTGCAGAGACCTCGGGGGCATCAGCTCCTGCCCTGCCACTGCCCGTCACATGCAGGATCCACCCGGGAAAAGGAATGAGATCCAAGTCCTGCGAGGGCACCAAGAGAGCCCTGGTCAGGGATGGGTGGGACACATGTCCCTGCCACGGCTCTAACACAGGACAAACTCAGCCACATTTACAGCCCTCCCTCCACCTCACCAAGGGACGGGTTTCCCTCAGGTTCATCAACCCCCCCCACCCATGCATCTCCAGCCATGGGACAAGGAAGACCCAAGCTGGGACTCCATCAGCAGGTGGCAAGGGCAAATCCAGGACACTCAGCCCACTCCAGCCCCCTGAAGTGATCCACCCTCCCTCCCTCCTGGTGCCCCAACCCAGACCTACCTTGCTCTTTGTCTTGTCATCTGATCTGTCCTCACTTGGGCACTGCAGGAGAGCACAGGAGACAAAAACCCCCTGAACTCCCCTTGTCTTACTCCCCTTTTGACTCCCAAAAGTGCCTGTGTGCTCACCCTAACGTGCACCTGCACACCCCAACCCTGCACACACCTGCTCCAAGCAATCCCACACACCACCATCACTGCATGCTCCTGGCCAGTGTCCCCTGAGATCCCAGCCTGGGTGACTCCCAGGTGCTCTGTGTCCCCAGCACAACGTCCCGCTCATCCTCCTTGGCCAACTGGGATGATCCCCCAGGGTGGCCAGCAGGGGAAGGGGGGATTCTGCCCCTCTGCCCCACTCAAGTGAGACCCCACCTGCTTCCCACCCTGGGGTTCCAGCACAGGAAGGACATGGAGCCGCTGGAGCATGTCCAGAGGAGGCCTGGAGCCCCTCTGCTCTGGACCCCCTCTGCTCTGGAGCCAGGCTGGGAGAGCTGGGGGTGTTCACTTGGAGAAGTGAAGGCTCTGGGGGAGATCTTCGAACCCCTTGCAGTCCCTAAGGGGGTGCCCAGAGAGAGCTGGAGAGGGACTTTGGACAAGGGTCTGCAGTGACAGGACAAGGGGGAGTGCCTTTCCATTGCCAGAGGACAGGGTTAGATGGGATGCTGGGAAGGAATTCCTCCCTGTGTGGGTGGTGAGGCCCTGGCACAGGTTGCCCAGAGAAGCTGTGGCTGCCCCATGCCTGGAAGTGTCATGTCAGGTTGGATGGGGCTTGGAGCAACCCGGGATAGTGGAAGGTGTCCCTGTTCGGGGCAGGGGGTGGGACTGAGTGAGCTTTAAGGTCCCTTCCCACACAGACCATTCCATGGTTCTGTGACTCCACAGAGCCCCTGCACGGCTGCGCTGAGGATGTGCCTGTGGGGCCATGGGACCGGGGCCGGCTGAGTCAGCGCTCCTGGAGGGTCCAGCAGCAGCTCCCACAGAGCTGAGCACTGACCCCGTGCCACACACCCTGTGCCACAACAGCCCTGAGCTTCCACAAGGACTGAGGTGCTGGGGTTGCCAGACTGGAACCCTGCCTGTGTGGGAAGTGGGGCAGAGCATGTCTGGGGGTAAGAGTGTGCTCGGAAGCCACGGGAGGGGAAATGAAAATGTTTAAGGACACCTGGCCAGCACAGGAACATGCAGAGGGTGTACAGGCAGTGATCCTCCCACGGACCGAGGAGGGGCTCTGGGGAGAAACATGGGGCAGGTCTGTTCCAGATGCTCTGCTGAGACAGGCAAATGTGAGCTGGGAAGTGTGGGCAGGATCCCGAGACGTAAATCAGAGCAGCCCAGGTGCAGGGGTGGAGGTTCACATACACACCCCATGCTTGGGACAAGAACAGGGGCAGCCAGTGCTGGGCCAGGCCTCCAGCAGCTCCTCTGGCTCTGCCATTTCCGGTTTCCTCCCCGGTTTTTTTCCCATGAATAAGGAAAGGTGATTTCAAGATGTTTCAAGACCATAAACCCAAGAAGCTCCACAGGGCTGCCCAGTGTCCTCAGACTCCCGCATGACCAGGATCAACACAAAACAGGGACAAACCACAGCACTGGGAAAGTGAGACCAGGAAAAGAGAGGCAAGGGCTCCTGCTCCTCCTTCCTCTCAGCCAATCTCACCTTTCACATCCAGTCTGCAGTCTACTGAGGCTTCTCCCAGAGGGTTCACAGCCTTGCAGGTGTAGACACCCCCATCGAAAGGGCCAGGCTTGCGGATTTCCAGTGAGCACACGCCCTGATCAATCAGCGCTATGTATTTGGGGTCTTCCCGGATCTCCATCTGATTTTTCAACCAGATGATTTTGGGCTGAAAGTTTAAAGCAGGGAGAGAAATGAGAAATCTAACTGGCCCCAAAATGCACCACCTCTCTCTGCCTTTGCCTTGGCCCTGCCTGAAGCTTGTGGCCATGGTGGGATTCACAGTCAGAAGTATTTTGAAGATCCAAATCTCCCACTTGTGAACCCTAACCACTGCTCCACCCTTCCTCCCCCAGCACAGAGGAAACAGGACATGGCTTGATTTAAGACCAGTCTGCCATCTCCATGCAAAAGCACCCCAAATGTGCCTCAGTTTGATTCAGAGGGCAGCTGCAGCCACCGACCTGGGGGAAGCCCCGGACGGAGCAGAAGAGGTGAGTGCTGTAGCCCCGTGTAGTTGTTCGGTCTGTCAGGGGCTGTGTGAACTTTGGAGGCTCCATCATGTCCCGCTGGGGGATCTTCTCTGGCTGGTAAGTGGTTTCTAAGGAAATAATTAATTCTAGCTGAGGCAGAGCTCAGGCTCCTGGGCTGACCAACATAGGGATTCAGCACAAGGTACCCAAAACCACTTCTGTTCCCTCTTGTAAGAAGCCAGATGTCACCTGGCCTGACCCGAAGACCTGGCCCTCAGCTCAGAGCAGCCCTGTTTCCTCATCCAATCATGACATGGTAGTGCCCAGGCCCTGCAAGGAACAGGGGGGATGCCAATCCCCAAACCCACTGTGACACATCCTGTGTGCAGCAGGTCAGACCCAGGCCAGGCACACTCTGGATCTCCCACTCCACCCCCAAATCTCAGTGCACAGAAATAAGAGCTGGAGGGAAGCTCTGCAGATGGCAGAGATCCCAGGTCACTGTGTGCTACCAGGGAGCAGGATGGAAATAGATGGAAGGAGAGCGGGGCTGGTTGTAGACTTGGCCCTGAGCTGTGGGGCCAAAGCCAGGGCTGTTCTGACCCTTCCCAGCTCCTGCTTCCATCTCATCCATCTCATCTCAGGGATGTCCATGCCTTGGTTCCTCTCAGGGGGCTGAGCATGGCACAAGCTTTCCCCAAAGGAGAAATGAGGTGCAGAGGGGGGGCAGGGTACCTCTGGACCTTGGGGGTGCTCAGCCTCACCCCTGCTGGTCTTGTCCTGGAGGCCAGCCCAGCAGCATCAGCACAACTGCAAGGAAACCCCATTGACCCACTGGTCAGGTCCCCTCTTGGCCACCACCCTCCCCAGCCCCTCAGCCAGGGACATGTCCCCACTTGTTTTCTCAATGTAGGCCACCCCAGAGGCTACGGCAGCGCTGTCGCTGAGCCCGCAGATGTTCTCAGAGAACACTCGGAAAGAGTAGGTGTTGCCAATGATGAGGTCAGAGATGGTGCAGCTGGTGCGGGTGCAGCGCTCCAGCACCGTGAACCATTTCTGGTAGGAAAAAAGGAGGAAAAAAAAGAGTAGTGAGGAAAGACAGGCTGTGACAAGGATGGAGAAGGTGTGGGGTGAGGCAGGGAGTGTAGCTTCCCCTCTCCCATCAGGGCATCACCAGCACCAGGAGTGCCCAGGCTCACCCCACTCTTCTTGTCTGACTTCTGCACCCTGTAGCCCTTGATCTCAGAGTTCCCATTGTCCGCAGGGGGGGTCCACTCCAGGGCCACGTTAAAGCCCCACACATCTACCAGCTTCAGGTTCTGGGGAGGGCCAGGTGGCTCTGCAAACACAAATGCCCTCAGGGTGACACCCCAGTTTGCTCCCCCCATATTCTGTACCTTGACCATCCCTTGACCTCGCTTTTAATCTCTTCTCACCGTGGTGCAGCACATGAGGGATGAGAAGCTGCAAAAGGGGCAAGGCTGGCAGAAACTCCGCATGCCCAACGAGAGGAGTTCACCTGCATGATCCTATTGAGGATCCCATTGGAACAGGGACTCCAGAGTCCTTTGCCTTGTTCCTGTCCCATCATATCCCACACAAAACAAGACCTACCCAACTGAGGAGGATAAATGAGCCCCAGAGTGTGACCCTGTGGGGTCCCATCCTCAGCTTACCAACCACCTGGATGTCCAGGGTAGCCTTGTCCTCGGCTCCATTGATCTGCAGGGTGAGCTCGTACTTGCCCGAGTCCTCGCGCCGGGCCTGGCGGATGTAGAAGATGGTGTCCTGAGCCGTGTTGCGGATGTTGATGCGGTTGGTGTCCAGGGGCTGCCCTCCCTTGCTCCAGCTCACCTCAGGCTCCGGCTTTCCCTGAAACAACAGGCAGGTCAGGAGCCACTTGGGCACATGGTCCCAGCAGGTCCTGCTTGGAAGGACAGGTGGCAGAGCCAGCCAGCCCGGGTGCCACCCCTTGCATCCAGCAGCCCCCGAGAAAGAAGCTACAGCTGATTCCTGTCAGACTCACTGATGGGAAGCCATCAGGCTCTAGGGATGAGGCTGGAACATGCTGGCTCTCCAAGGTCCTCATGGAGCAAGCCCAGCCTTACTTGCCCGGGCGGAGCTGCGCTCTCATGGCCCAGCTGCTGAGCCCAGGCTCCAGCTTAGCACCAGGGCTTGAACTCAGCATACAGGGAAAATTCATGCCTGGAGCACGGCCAACACAGAGTCCAAGCTGTCTATGAGACATGGCATGGACAAGCCCCTCAGCTCAGGGGCCTCTCACTCCCTCTGCTTGGCCAACATGTTTCAGAGCCAGCTGCCACGGTGGAGACGCTCTGGTGATGTCCCAGACAGGATGGGAGAGATCAGCTGAGGAGACGACCACCAGCCTTGCCCACCGGTGTCAGCATTGCTCCCTCGTCACACAGCCCTGAGGCTGCCCTGCTCCAAAGGCAGCTGGTCCCCTCAAGGGACCCCAGTGCTGTGCTGTGGGGTCCCAAGGGATGTGGCCAGATCCTGGCCAGGAGCGCGAGCTGAATTGGACTTATTGGCTGAGACAGCAGCAACAGCCAGGCCATGTCCTGATGTGTTTGGGGTTGTCCCACTGCAGCATCATCAATAAAGATGTAGCAGGGGAAAAACGGGATCTGGGCAAGAAGAGGAGAGAGATTCCCACCCCATCACCCACCCTTGGCCCATAAGACACAGGGACCAGGCTAAGTCAGAGCACAGTTGGACCTATGAGCTAATCTGCAGGAGCTAACCTGGACTGAAATGGCCAGCAGATTAAAGCCCAAATCACCCACCTACCTGAAAGGGGATCATGATGTTCACAGCATCCCCCACACGCCTGATGTAAGTCTCCCGCAGGTGCCGAGGCATACGGATCTTCGGGAGCTCTGGGGACCAGGAATTCACGTTGTGAGACAAGGAATTCCCATTCCTCAGCTGGCTGACACTCCCCCCTGTACACACCCCTGCTTGGCCACCAAGAAACCCCACACAAACACGGCCACCTTCTCCCTCTCATCTCCTGGATGGTGCTGCTCCCCTGCAGGGCTGTGCTAGCCTATCCCATTGCCTGTACCCCAGAGTGATATCCATCCCTGAGCTCCCAGGTCTCCAACCCAGGGGCAGCATTCTGATGGGTCATTCACCCCCCTTCATTACAGCCAAGCCATGGAGACAACCTGGCCTTAACCAGAAGGGCCATAGCACAACCTATATCGTAACAAGGCAGGGAACAGCATCTCCTAGTTGGGAAATATTTCTCCCCCTGACTTTCCAGAGGCACACAGCTCAGCTTCCAGCAAGGACAAGGCTCGACCTCCACCTTCCCTGTGTGGTCCAGGCCGCTGACACACCAAGGAGGTGCCTGGTCACACCAGAGCTGTGGAAGCCCCAGGCTCATGACAAAGGCAAATGTCCCCAAGGGAACATAACAAAGACAAGCAAAAACCCCACTGGAGAATGGTCATGGAGCGTGTCCCCTTCCCAGCGCAGAACAGAAGCCATACAACTCTGCCGGCTCAGTGCCACCCAGGCACCCCTCTGGAGCCCCTCGTAAAGGAGCTGGGAGTCTCTGCCCAGGTTAAATGTGCACGAGCTTAACCCTGGGGAGAGGGCCGGCCAGAATAAACCGGGCCTGAGCCAAACAGCTGTGAGGGCTGAGGAATGCAGCGACAGGCCCGGCGGTCCCAGATGGCTCCTCTTGACAGCTGAGACCGTCTCTGCTCTGCTGGTGCTGTGATTTCTGCAGGGATCCATCCCCCGGTGCTGCCACTTGGGCTCATCAGCCTCAGCAGGGCAGGGAAACCTGACCTCGGTGGAGGAATATTAATTCATGGGTGTTTTCCGTGCCTCTCTCAGAGGGGCGGGCTGGCCAAGGTCGGTGGCCCAGGTGACAAAGTGCCATGGTGGGAAGGCCTTTTTCCTGCCCTTGTTCCCTGCAAAATGTGACTGCCATACTGATCCTTCATCTGGTTTCTCCTTGTCCCTCTCCACCTCCCAAGCCCACTCATCCCACCTGTTGTCAAGCTCCGTGCTGTCCGATTGCTGCTATTTAAAATCCCCTGGGGTGCTATAAATGAACTGGTGAGATGTACAAAATGAAAGCCTGGAGAAAATGTGAAGGCCAGGAGCCAACAGATGAAGGGAAGGGAAGGGAAAGAGAAAGAGAAAAGAGACCCAGTAGATCAAGTTATGTGTGGGTCTCTCAGCTTTTTGGGTTTTACACCTGTACATGTGGCTGGGACAAAGCTCAGGCAGCAGGGACAGGGTGTGGAAAGCACGAGCTGTGCATTTGGCATCTCATGCCAGTCCCTCACACCCCAGTTTTCCCAGTTCTATGAGGTTTGTTGGGATGGTTTTGAGGTCAGAGGAGAAGAGGCACAGCCACCACCCCTAATCCACATTCACCTCCTCTGGGCACACTGAGAAGATGGACCCTGCAGGACCCTTTCTACAGGCTGATAGTCTTCTCCAAGCCTTTTGCTATGAAAAGCTGGTGGTTCCTGGAATAACTTTTGTTAGTATTACTATTTTTAAGCAGCTGAAAAATCTGATGTGCTGAATAACAGGAAAACTTGAGCAATAATAATTCCTTCTAGAGGGAAAATGAGTCTGTATTTGCTGTTTGCTGAGTGCAAACTGACTCTGCCCTCCTGCATCAGCATCAGCACATTGGCAGCACCCTGGGCGGAATGTGAGTCTTGCTAAGCATGGGAGCAACTCATTCATTAGCGAGTTCAGCATGATTAAAGTTCCCATGCTTCAGACAACCAGCTCTTGACTTCCCTGAGCTAAATAAACAAAGCTGTCCAATGTGTGCCATAGCATATTCGGGATGTGACACAGCCAAGGGGAGGAGACGTGCTCAGGCGGAGGTGGATTCTGAGGTCTTGTCATGAAATGGGAAAACGTGGCTCTGCCTTTTGAGTCCTTCACCCCCAAAGTTTTACCATCAGCAAGACTGGTGAGGTCAGGAAGCTTCTCCCGAGGGAATGGGACACAGTCATTGAGAATAACATCTGTCAAAGGCTGGATGGGACCCGTGAGACGCTGCTCAGGCTGCAGGGATGGACAGAGATTCCACACAGGAATTCTGCCCTCAGGAGCAGTACTCACGGAGGATCTCCCTGATGAGCACTGGCTGTTCCAGAGTGGCTGGGACGCTGGCTCCGCTGGCACTGACAGCCATCACCCGCACATGGATCTTGTCCCCAGAGCTGAGGTTTGGGATTGTGTAGCGGGTGGAAAGAAAAGGCTCCTGGTTCACAGCTTTCCAGTCTGAACCTGCAAAAGACCCAGCACAGCACTTTGGATGTGCCACGGACAGACAGACACACTCTGAGCAGCAGGATCAAGGCCCAGGGAGTGAGACTCAGAGGCAAAGAATCCCTTCCTTGGAAATGTGGAATGGTTTGGGGCACCAGCAGAAAAAGAGACCTCGGAGGGGAGGTTGGCCCCCCCGCCAAGGAGTGTGGGATATGATGTGCTGGCAGGAGGTCAGCACTGGAGCACGAGGATATTTGGAAGCAAGAAAAGGCATCAAGCCAGCAAATATGTCCCTGCTGACCAGGTGCATTTCTGAAAGGAAAGATCCTTGGAGCTCCCTGCCAGCCACTCCGCTCCTCTCACTGCCCCAGGACAACACTGGGGCTCACAATGGCCTCCACAAACTCCTCCACACCGTGCAAGGTCTGCTCAGGACCTGCCTCCGGCTGGATGGACCTCTCCAAGTGTTCTTCCTGCTTGTAAGGGATACCTCAAACTCAACCCAGAGCCCAGACCTCCCCTAGCCCCAGCTAACATGGCCTTGCCATGTGCCAAACCTCTCAAGATGTTTCTCACTTAGAAAATAAACTGCCCCGGTCCCCCAAGGACTGGGTGTCCCAGGTGGGCAGTGAGAGTGACCCACATATGCCAGGGTGTGCCAAGCCCCCATGTGCACCTTCAGAAAAAGAAGGTTTTCCTGTCGATGCCATTGGAGCAGCCAAATCCCACCAGATCCCTCTTTTCCCTTCACCACTGGCATTGCTCAAATCAGCCCTCACTCAAATCTTACCATATTTTAGCCAGCCAGAGTCTTGTACCAGCCCAAATACAGCAGTCCCGTGGCCCCAGGGTGATGACAGAGGGACTGGAGATCTCCAGCAGACCCAGAACCAGCCAGGAGAGCATCCAGACTGGGCCCTTTGGGTGGCCGTCAGACAGGTCCCTCCAGGAATGGCTGCATCTTTCCTTGTCCCATGCAAGGGCCTCCTCACACATCCCACCCAGTCGTGGTAACCTCTCCACCCCCAGCCCAATGATGGAAGCCTCCCACAGCCAAGAATGTGTCCATCATGCATGCCACAAGCTAAACAGCTGAGGATCAAGTTCCTTGAGGTCCATGGGCCCACCTGGGTCTCCCAAACCACTCCAGCCCAGCCTCCCCTTGCAGATCCCCCCAGCCACACAGACCCTTCACTCTCACCCCAAAGCCCAGCAGAGCTTCAAGAGAGTGCCCAAAACACTAATCTTATCCACCCAGCAACACAACTGGAGAACCATGGACAATTGTTGGACAATTGCTGCCACCTCCCAGCCCACCTCCATCCACCACGGCCACCCTCCTTCCAGACATAATCAAGTCTGCTGATACATGCCTAGGACCCTTTCCTTCCTCATCCTCCCATCTTATCCCCATTCCTTCCATGCTTCATTTTGGGCAAACATGGGAGGATTGAACTTTTTCCTCCTGTTTTCTTGGATTACCATCCCAGCCCTGGGTCTCTGCAGATCTGGAGTTCATCAGAGACCATCCCCAGAGGGTGTGTTGGTCTCTGCTCCACACTAGAGCTGGACATAGCAGTGACTCTAGACCTGCTCCAAGCCCCTCTAAAGACATCACTACTTTCTGAAGCCGATGGGATGCCCTGTTCCTCCATGGGAAAGAAATAACCCATTCAAAATGGATCTGTTTGGGCAAAGAAAGGGAATTGTTGCTGGGGGAAGTGCTCTGCTGGGTTCCACCCAGCTGCATCCCATCTCACAACCACACACCGTCTCTCCATGCTCTCGAGGCAGGAATGACCAAACCTACTTCCATCTTTGCAGATCTCCACCACGTATCCATCCAGGCCCACCCGGCCCGTCTGCTCCGGGGCTTTCCAGGTCAGTGTGAATGAGTTTTCACTCACTTCTTCCACGGCCAAGGACAAGGGGCAGCTGGGTGGCTCTGTAACAAACCCGCAGTGGTGAGGGCAAGGCTGGAGTACCAGGGCTCTTGGAGGGCGATCACTCAATCTCCAGGTCTGTCTTCAGTCCACCTAATCCCCAGCCCTATCCCACTGCAAAAATATCCTTGATGACTTCATCCCCCTGTCCCTTCTCCCTGGCACATGCCCTCTCCAAGCTTTGCTTATGTCCCCTCCCCACTCTGGTGTTCCCCACTCACCTTCCTTTGGTTTCTCCAGTTTAGGTTCAGGGGCTGAGGCTGGGGCTGGGGGTTCAGCTGTGGGAGCTGGGGAACCTTCTGCAGGCGCTGGAGTCTCTTCTGCTCGAGCTTCCGTGGGGATGGGAGCAGGTTCGTCTGTGGGGGCTGGGGGCTGCTCCAGGGCATGCTCAGGGGCTAGGGGCTCTTCAGTAGCTGGGGCTGCTTCTTCCTTTGGGGCTGCTTCTTCCTTTGGAGCTGGAGCTGCCTTTTTCTTGGCCGCTGCTGGAGCCGTTTTTTTGGCTGAAGGTGCAGTTTTGCCGGTCATCGTCGCAAAGCCTAGGGGCTGGGCAAGGGGATGTTCTGGGGTCTCTGCTCCAGGGTCTCTGCTCCGGGGTCTCTGCTCCGGGCTCTGTTTTGGCGTTCCTGCTCCAGACAAAAGATCTCTCCTCTGGATCTGGGATCTGGACTCCGAGGTTGGGGTCCCTGCTCAGGACCAGGTGTCTCCACTCCGGATTGATGGTCTCTGCTTCGAGACGTCTGTGCTGGGAGCGGGGAACCAGGCCACTGAGCCAGAACAGGGGCTGGGTGATTTTTATAGGCTTTGGCTGGCACTTGTCACCTCCCTGCAAACTTATCTGCCTGCGCAGGCGGGACTGCCAGGAATAGCCACCCGGGACCTGCACATTCAGCAGCCCCCGCTGCCCCCTCCTATGGGATGGCAGCACATGGGCCCGGCCCCCCCAGCGGCCCCCCTGGGCTCACTCAGGACGGGGTAGGCCAGGGCCAGGTCACCTTTCTTTGGGGACATGGCTCCTGTCCCCAGCACCAGCACCCCTCTGGCTAAGGGCTTCTCCACCCCCGCTGCCACCTCCTTAGCCACCCACTGCCTCCCAGTCCCCACAGACTCTCCCTGGACCCCCTCATTCCCCTTGCCTTCCTTAGCCCCTGCATTAACGCCAGACCCTGCCACCCCAGCCCTCCCTGTTAATCCTGCATTGACCCCCCAACTCATCTGCTCTCCCTTAATGTCCTCCCACAGTGTCTATAACCCCAGACCCCTCTGGTCCCTCCATCCTTCCTCAGCCTCATCCTCAGTCCCACAGTTGTTGAGGTTGGAAGACAACCTTTGGGCTCATCTGGACCAACCCAGCTGCCCATACTCCTGACCCACATTTCTGGGGAAGATGAATCAGCCTCATGCCGTGTTGTCCAGCCTCTGTTCTGCCCAATCAACCATCCTTGTCCATGGAGACTGGTCACCCCAGAACTCGTGACCAGCCACCCTACTGTTACCCCCAAACTCAGATTCACCCCAAATCCCCCCAGCAACCCAGGAAAGCCCTGTTAATCCTATGAGTCATAAACCACTCACCTCCTGCTTGCTCCTGTTCCCTTACTTGTCGTCCTGCTGTGCATGAGACACTACTAAAAGTGTCTCTGTATCCCTAACCTTCCGCAGTTTGGGTTGAGATAGTGTTTTCGCCATTCCCCAGCTAATTCCATGTCTCCAGGCATGCTGCTATGGAGGAGCCAAGCAAGCCTGGCTCTCCTGGCTGCTGCTCCATGGGCTCACAGCTCTGTAGTCCCCAGAAAACACCTCCAGACGTGGACATCAGGGTCAAGAGACATCTCCGAAACAGCCAGAGCCTGAGGCACGTTCTCTGCCAGGGCCAGATGATCCCACCTTCGCTAACAAGGGGGTGGTTTTCCAGGTAGGGGGAGCTGTCGTCACCCAGGAATGTGAGGGAGAGAAGAAAGAGCAAAGCCACATTAGCCAGGCTGGTCTTTAAATGGATGGTGACATTCCAAAAAAGAGCCTGAGGGGTGCACCCCAGCTGGAGCACCATGACTCTCCTGCTCCAAGAGGGATATTTTTTCTCTCCTGGTTATTTGGCAGCAGGACAAAGCCAGGATACCACGAGATGATGTTGGTGCCTCAGGGAGGGTCTGTTTGCCCCAAACAATGTGATAATCCAGATGTTCCTTGATTACTTCCCCAGTGAGGAGGAATATGACTAACAAAAGTTCCACCTTACCCAAAATACCCTTGGAATGCCTGAGGGATGAGGTCCTTGAGGCAGGAGAGAGTGATATGGGGCTCCCAGGCATTTCTGCTGCCTGCATGGACGGGTGCTGGCAGTTCCTTTCCTGCCCAGAGCATCTTGGAGTGGCTCAAACTTGCCAAGTGGGTCATGAACCAGAAAATTCCCTCCAGCTGCTCTGGCCAGAGAGAGGACAAGTCCTGCTGCCCAGCACGGCAATGAAGGGCTGGAGAGGATCATCCGTCCATCCTGCTCCAGCTATCTTTGCCTCCTGGGGGCAGAATCGGAGAAGCTCTGGTTTCTCCATACCTTGGCCCACTGGGATTTCATCCTGCCTCGGATGACCTTGGCTCCTCCTTGACTCGTCCACTTGACCCCTCCACATGGGCCGTGCCTTGATGACTGTTTCCATCAGCTCACAGGTGGCCAGTTCCAGACTCCCACAAACATCTGTTCAGGCATCTTCCCTGTGTCTTTCTCAATCAGGATGTCTAATCTGAACACAAAAACCACTTCATTGCAAAAAAGTGGGCTTGTTTTGATTACATGTTAAGAGAACCAATTTAAAGAGCTCTGAAAGAAAAATAAATCAATACCAAAACTCCAGTTCATAGGGAATTGAGCACTCAGATTTCTCTCTGATTTCAATTTGGAGGAGTGCAGCTGAAAATTAAACACTCTCCCCAGGAAAAATAAAGAACACCAATGCAATAATTTCACTTGAAGTTCTCGATTTGAAGGAAATTTGGGTCTGTTAACCTGCTCCATGACATTTGGATGCTTTTGCTCTGTTGACTCAGGGGGTGACTAATAGGTTATGAGCAGATGAATCAATGTGGTTTATCACCCACTCTTATCTGGGCCACATTACTAGAGTTTATTGGCATCTTGTTTATTCACACGTTGGGGAAACACTGGGTGTTGAGCAAACCCCAGCAGGGAAAACACTGATGAGCTGCTGCTGTTGATGGCAAAGGCACCGCGGGAGGTTGTCTCAGTTCCAAGTCAAAGGGTTTCCCATAGGCTCCAGAGGTGGGAGTCGACGTTTCCTTACCCATCACAATGGCTTCGCTTGTGGATTCACAACAGGGACAGGGAAACTGCTGCCAGGAGGTGATTTCACCTCCCAGGACAGGAGTGGACTGTCCCAGCCTCCGGTTTTGGGTGAGGGAGCTCAAATCAGTCTGGTGATGGAAATGAAAATCACACGGAGGGGGCTGTTCCTGCAGGCAGCCGGGAGGGTTAAATATTAAAAATTTAGTGATACTTTAAATATCAGCACATTTTTGCCTGAAACTACAAGTATTTCAGGATTTAGCTGAAATACAGGTTATCCATGTTTTCCAGTGAGAAAAAGTCTCTTCCTACAAAAAGCTGGTGCTTTTATAAATCGGTTTTGACCCATATTTCCAGCCCACTGAGACACTGATACATTTCCTTACTTATTTTCCAGATGAGATAGGTCTAAAAAGGGAGGTATCATTTATTCCCAAAAGGATCAGATCCTCCTCATGCCACTGTTATTCCAGCTCCCTCTGATGATGCAGCACAGTGGTCGATCATTTTCCAGCTGGTTTCCTGGGACAAGATTGCATTGCAAAGAGGTGAATTTGTTCCCCCAAAACATCAGATCAGCCCAGCCACCCAGACTCCCAGTTCAGGAAACCAGAGACCTTGCCATGTGGAATGGGGGAAGCCTTGGGAATGCCTTCCCCACCACGACAGCTGATGTGTCGGTGCAGGGAGATGGAAGATGCCTCTGACAGTTGGGGCAAATCCTGGAGGCTTCCAGAGATTAGGACCATCCCCTAAACAGGGCTCCAGGATTAGACAGGAGGTGGTGAGACCTTCCCACTTGCGCATCATAAAGCAAAGCGGAGATGCCAAAGGCCTGGAATAAACAAGGAGCTCATGTCATCCGAGTGGGAAAGGCTCCCTGAAGCTGCCACATCCTCTGTGCTCATCTTCTCTTGTCCCTGTCCCCGTGAACATCTCTGGAGATCCTGGTGGGCTCTTTGCACCCCAGCAGGACTGTGAAAGCATCTGGTGAATGTCACACCTGGGCCACCACAGGCTCTGAGCATGGCATCATCTGGTCCTTGGCACAGCCGTGGGCTTGGCCAGGGCAGAGGACAGAGCACCAGGGGATCACCGTGGGTGTGAACAAGGAGGGTCATCCACAGCATGTATCAGGGAGAAGAAGAGGATAACCAGGACTGACAGGGTCCCCATTGCCAACCCCAGTGGGATAAATTCAAAGTCACTCAACAGGACAGAGAAGGAACCATCCTCACCTCCCTTTGGCCACATCCAGCCCTGCACACATCATGTGGACTGTGAGTCCATGGGAGACATCACAGAAGGCCAGAAAAATGCCCAAACCCCTGAATTTCAGCAGAAAGCAGGTGCCCAAGCCCCTTCAGGGGGACTGTTGCTGATGGTTACTGGAGCTAACTCCTGTGTGGATCTGTGCCCTCCTTTCAACTGCTGTTCCTGTCCTTGTCTGTCCCCTTTCCAGGGTTAACTCAGATCTCCAGAAAACCAGGGAGCTCATCTGGAAAGCACACAGTGGTCAACCACAAACACCAGCAGGGTGTTTAGGTAGGCAGACTCAGTGCCCTGCCTATCACCTCCCACTTCCCACGTCCCTGCTCGTGACTCCAGCTCCCAGCAGCATTTCCAGCCTTGCTGTCACTGTGATATTCGCAGACCACTGAGTCAAGCAGCCGGGGCAGGCAGCAGGTGGGCTGGGACCAGGCAAGGTTTCTATTTGTCTGTCACACACAAGTGGACGCTTACTTCATCCCGAAGCAATGACTGCAGACAGGGGCTCCAGGGCTGAGCTGGGACACGGCCCCACTTCCCCTCCCAGAGTCCCCCAGGAAAGGGCCTGTCCAGATGTCACCCTGCGACAGGAATTTTAAGCAAGTATTGCTTTAAAATATCCTTGTCTGGTCTAGAAAACACAACCCGGTAATAAAGAGACCTCAACAGGAGCATCTCTGAGGTGCTGAGGGGCATCTCTTGCCTGGTGGGCATCTCTTGGTGGGCACCAGTACAGGGTTCTAACAGCCACAGGCTCCAGCGTTGTCCCTGTCGCTGGGTGCAGCCCAGCTCACCCCAGCAGCACTCAGCAGCACCAATTTGATTCACTGACTCTCCGGTAACCCTTTCTTCATGGAAAGAGCTGTCCAGCCCTGGCACAAGCTGGCCAGGGCAGTGGTGGAGTCCCCAGCCCTGGAAGGATTTAAAAGCCGTGTGGATGTGGCAGCGGAGGACATGGGTTAGTGGTAGCCTTGGCAGTGCTGGATTAAGGGTTGGACTTGATGATCGTAAGGGTCTTTTCTAACCTAATTTATTGCCTAATTCCATGATCAGTTGGGGTTTACCCACCTCCAGGTCCCCCAACATCAGCTCACAGAGCAGCAGGGTGGGTGCCCAGACCTGCACCCTCCCTGCTGGGATCAGGAGCTGCCAGATGCCTGCAGCGGATGCAAATACTCAGAACCAACTCTTGGGCTGTTATTTTGGGGCTGTAATGGGATCATTCTCCTCCAAGATGGATGGGGTAGAGAAATAGGAAAACCCACGCAGAGATGGCCTGATTTTGCCCCATGACTTGCTGGGAGCTGAGCCAGGGAGCTCCGTGTTCCCTCCAGCCTGCGGCAGCACTGCAGTGGAAAAACCATTACAGAGAGGTATCAGCTGCTGCCCACAGCCAAAATGGCTTCCCCAAGGCCATCTGTGGGGCCACCACAATCACAGTCACGGTACAAGGGGACAGCATAGCCCAAGCAGGAGCTGCAGAGCAGGAGCTCCAGGGCAGTGGCCTGCAGCAGCTGCACCCAGGGCCAGCTGGGCCTGAGTGTGCCGGGCCACCAGGAACCCTCACGCGCCTTGGCACCACAGCTGTCACCTGCCGCGTGCCCAGGAGCAATGCCGGTCCTGGGGCACTGCTCTGCCTTCGGTGGGTTTTTTCCAGCCCTGCCCTACTTCTGGGGCTGCCAGCAGGAGCTCACCTAGGACAGAGAGCCTGCAGGGACAGGGCTGTGTCAGCCCTGCTCTCTTCAGTCTGCCCAGAGTCACCTCTACCAAGGCTTGGGGATGGCAGCTGGAGATGCCAATAAGGCTCTGTCACCACCTGTCCTGGCTGGCCCTGCTCTGTGGCAGGGAGAAGCTGCAATTAGCAGCTCAGGTTTTCCTTCTTCATTAAAACCAGGAGCTCAGGGAGGCCTGAATTGTTTCAAAGCCCCTTTGCTGGTTTATTCTGAACATTTTCACCTGGGGGCCGGAGCCACATGAGCTCCTTCTGCCTCCTGAGCAAGGAGCTGGGAGGCTCTGCAGGAGAAGGGGGAGGGAACAGCTCAGCCCCAGGCTCCACCAGCACCAAGGGTGAATTTCACTACAGATTAGGACCAGCAGGGAGCTCAGTGTTTGCTCTGCACAAGGATAGGCACCACTTCTCAGAGCCTGCTTTGCTCATCTCCTCTCCTGCAGTCCCAGGCAGGACCAGGCGCAGCCAGTCCCTAGGAGGGTGTCCAGCCCTGCCCTAAGGACTTTCAGGAACTGAAACCTCTGCCAGGGTGAGCCATGACATTGGCCAGTAACAGCCCAGGGTTAGACACTCCCAGTCTCATTTGACCTTCAGCATCCCCTTTATCAGGTCCCCGTACCTCCATCAAGGACTTAAGGCCACCTTGAGTGTCTTCAAGGCCATTGCTCCTAGCCAGTCCCTCCTGTAGGACCAACACTGGTGTTTCCACTTCCTCTCTCAGCTCTTCCCATATTTTCTCACATCCAGCACCTCCTTTCCTTGCCTTACATGCTTTCAATGGCACTCTCACCTTTCCTGTGCTCTCCCCATCCCCTCCTCCCCTCTACTCCCTTCAACCCACTCCCAGTCCCTGTGGGACTCTGCCAGGCTCCATCCTGGAGCATCCCTGTTCAGCTGAGAGCAGGTAGAACCAGGAGGATGTCCTGCAGCCAGACCTGCCCCAGCCCTGGGGACACTGATGACACTGGGACCAGCCATGTTTCAGATGGGGCTGTGATATCCCAGCGAAGTCCTTGAGGCCAGTATGGTGGCAGCCACAAGGGCTGCCTGCACCTTGTCACGTCCAGGGTGTTTGGGAAGGGCTGTCCCTTTCCAGGATTCCTGGAAGCAAATGGTATCTGCTCCCTTGTTGGGACAGCATGTGCTAGGTCCACCCCACAACCCTCGCTAACCCAAACACCTTTATTTTAGAACCTCTCTACCGCGTCTCCCTCCCTGGAGAGCTTGCTGGGTTGGAGGGGCTATGAGAGGAGTTGGAGCATCCCCAAATCCCAGTGACTTCCACCAGGTCCCAGTAAACTGGGAATACACACCAGTTTGGGTTGTCCAACAGGGCCCAGCTGCATCCCTTCCCTGCTGCCACCAGGGAGCATCATGGGGACATTCAATCCAGCTGTCCCCATGCTGTGTCCCGCCAAAATCGTCCAGATAGTGAAATCCTCCCAGCCGAGCTTTGGGAATGCCTGGTCCTTGGAGTCCCTGGTGTCCTCAGAGCCAGCTGTGGTCCAGACCTGTTCTAGATGCAGGGGCTTGAGTGCTGCAGTCAGGGCACCCAGGAGCTGCTCCCTGCCCTGTCCCCGTTCAGCACAGCGTGACAGCCTCGTGCCATCCCTGGGGAATGCATTTCCCCAAAACACCTCCAGAGCAGCTGGGCCAAGACATGGTGCTCAGAGAACAAAAGGGCATTGAACTGTTGGTCCAATAACCTGCAAAGAAATAGCCATGGAAGATGCTCCAATCTCATCCTCCTTGTCCATCAGCAAGTCAGTGCCAAAGGGACACTTGGATATTTGCAGGGAAAGGCCAAAACCTGCAGCTGGACATGACCAAGGACAGTGAGAGCCAGGGATGAGGCTGGAGGTAGCTTTGGCTCTTACCCATCTCCTGGCATTTAGGAGGTGGCAGAGATCCCAAGGGATCCAGAGACAACAGGAAGAGATGGGGGGTCTTCTGCCTCCCAAGTGCTGACTCTTAAGAAGGAGGAGAAATTCTCAGTTATACAAAATCTGAGAGCAGCCCTGGGAGAACGGCTTGCGGTGCTGGTGCTCAGTGTGCCCCGGCCATGTGCACTGGGTCTCAGAAACTCCTCGAGCCAACTGGGCTGATCCCCAGTGTGGGCAGCAGAGGAAGGGGAATTCTGCCCCTCTGCCCTGCTCGGGTGAGACCCCACCTGCAGAGCTGCCTCCAGCTCTGGGGTTCCAGCACAGAAAGGACATGGAGCTGCTGGAGCAAGTCCAGAGGAGGCCATGGAGGTGCTCAGAGGGCTGGAGCCCCTCTGCTCTGGAGCCAGGCTGGGAGAGCTGGGGTTGCTCACCTGGAGAAGAGAAGGCTCTGGGGAGAACCTTAGATCCCCTTGCAGTGCCTAAGGGGGCTCCAGGAGAGCTGGAGAGGGACCTTGGACAAGGGATGGGGGGACAGGACAAGGGGGAATGGCTTCCCACTGCCAGAGGGCAGGGTTAGATAGGATATTGGGAAGAAATTCTTACCTGTGAGGGTGGGGAGGCCCTGGCCCAGGTTGTCCAGAGAAGCTGTAGCTGTCCCATCCCTGGAAGTGTCCAAGGCCAGGCTGGATGGGGCTTGGAGCAACCTGGGCTAGTGGAAGGTGTCCCTGTTCAGGGCAGGGAGTGGGAATGGGATGAGCTTTAAGGTCCCTTCCAACGCAAACCAGTCTGGGATTCCATGGCACAGTGAGCTGGATGCAGGGGCCCACCCCTTGCTGTGTGACACAGCTGACACGCTGAGGGAGCCCATCCATTCTGCAGGTTGGAAATGCCCCAGGATCGCACCGGGCAGTGGTTGCCAGAGGCGTCATTCCTGCCCAGCACCTGTAAAGCCCTCGGGATCTCTTGGGGTGCTCAAACGTTGCAGGAATGCCAAGCGACATGCAGGGCTGTCTCCCGCCCTGGCTGGCACTGAAAGTGAGAAGCTGATTTATTTTCACAACCTGCAAAGCCCTGGGGAGGTGGACATGGCCAGCCTGGGCACCAGGAATGGCTCTTTTCTTTCCTTGGCACTGTGACTTCAAAGTAAAGCGGTGGGACTCTCCAAAAGTTCACATCTTCCCGCAAGCCAGGCCATGATCCAGTCCCATCCCACCACCTGCACAAGGAAAAACACCTTTGCTGGTCCCTTTTTTAATGCTGTTTGTGACCGTGGTTAGCTCTTCTTGTGTGGTGCAAAAGAAGCTATGATATCCTTTTGCACCCCAGCACGGCAACCAGGAGAGACAGGGGAGACAAGGAGGGAGCTGCCAGGACCAGTTACCTGATCCCGGCAGCTCCAGTGTAAACTTAGCATGGCCTTTTGGAAAGTACTTGCTGTGGCAAAACACGCAGTAAATCACTGCTCTGAGTGCCAACAATATTTTGAGATTAGCAAATCTTAAAGCTCACTTTGGGGTCGTGGGTTGGAGCCCTGCCAGTGTAACTGGGGGGGGTCTTCCTCACCTCACACCCTCCAGCTCCCAGAGATTGCACCAAGCTGCAAATCCTTGCTTTTTGAAGATGGGACAAGGTCCAGGGTCAGCAGTGGGTGTGGGGTCCTGCAACCCACTCGTGTGGATTCTCACCCTGTGCTCCTAAGGAGCAGGACTGACCCTCTGATTTATTTGCCTTTTCCTTTCCAGACCACCTTGGAAAATCCCCAATTTCCTTCCTTTTCTTATCAAACAAACCCAGCTCTCACCAGTTGCCCTGACCCCTTCCAGCATCATCCTGTGCTCCCCGGGACAAGTCACTGTGACCTCCAGCACCATCACCCCTCCCCTCCCTCCCCAGAGTCCCCAGAGTCCCCAGAGTCCCCAGCACGGGGCTTTCCACAGTGCTTCAGGGTGAGAATGCCCAGGATTTAAAAGCCACCCAGGAGGTGGGATCCTGGTGCTTCCAGACATGCCACAAGTTTTCCAAGCTCAGCTAAGGGCTCATTCAGCCTGTGAGACAAAGAGAAGGGAGAAGCCCTTGGAACTGAGCAGGAAAGGGAACAACAAGTGCCTGGGAGCCCCAGCCAGGTGCATCCCAATGGAAAATCACCACAGGCTCTGCATGCTGCAGGAGTTTGACCCCTGAAACACCTTCCCAAGGGCAAAACATCCTGGAGATGGCATTTTAAACCAGGATAAATCACTGTGTCATCACAAGAGGTGCTAGGGAAGATCCCAGGCTACACCTGAGAGTTCTGTGGCTCGACCCTTTCTAGGCCATTTTGTAGTTTGGATGCAGCTGTCAGTGTTGAGAATGCCACAGAGGAAACCACTTCATCCAGAGCAGTATTCCATCAAAGTTCTGGAGGAATATGAGACTGAAAACCCGATTGCCGCTGTTCTTCCATCCATGCTGTTTGAGTGAACACCCTGATTTATTTCAGGCTTAGAGCTCCTGCCACTCAGTTCTCAAAAAGTTTTGTGTTGGCCACAGAAGGTCATTCCTGTTTGTATCAGGGAGAGCAGAAATAGTTGCTTGTCAGAAGGACATTGTCAGTGCAGCTGAGCTCCTGCTCCTCATGGAAATATTACAAAATAAAAAGCTGCCAAGGTCAAGTGCAACAGCAACACAGGCTGATATTAAAAATAATGTTCCTGCTTATTGGCATTGTGGGACAGCTCCCACCTGTGATGCTGTAAGGAAATGTCCTCAGAGTGCAGAGAAAATAATTCAGCAAAAGCAGCATGGAGCTGTGTCAGGGAAGGGTTAGGTTTGATATCGGGGAAAGATTCTTCTCCCCTGAGGGTGCTGGGGCACTGACCAGGCTCCCCAGGGAATGGGCACAGCCCCAAGGCTGCCAGAGCTCCAGGAGCATTTGGACAATGCTTTCAGGGACAGGGTGAGATGGTTGGGGTGTTTGTGTAGGGCCAGGAGTTGGACTGGATATACCCTGAGAGTGCCTCTCACCTCAGGGGTTCCTGTGATTCTGTGATCTGTGATTGCCCATGTACCAACAGCAATGCCAGCCCAACTGAGACCCTGTAAGCTGAGATGTCCCCTGGCCAGAAAACAGCCTTGGAGCGCTTGCCCTGCACTGTATTTGCAAAGGGGCTGCAGCCCAGCATGAACCCCCACTGTCCACCCAGCACTGCACAGACCCCTCTGCCCAACACCACGTCCATGAAATCCCAAAGGTGGATTGAAATCCACCTGGTTTTGAGGTTAAAACCATGAGGTGCAAGGAAAAGTGGCCAGATTGGCTTTGTTTTCCAGTGCCTGGGAGCTTTGGAGACTCCTCTACAACCACCATGGAAAAATTGGGCCCTAAATATTTTTCTGTGCAAAAATGGGCAATTTTTGGGTCTGTGACTTTGACATGGGGGTCTCTGCACCCCAGCAATTGGAACATGGAGGGCTTTGGGGGGATAAAGGATGTGCCTCGCTAAGAAGCTGTGATTTTGGTGTACCATTGGGGCTGACATCACTTTTCCTTGCTCAGTCTGGGTCTGCTTTGCTCCTGGTCGTGGCTCAGAGTGCCCCAGCTGAGCCCCCAGCAGGTCCCTCTGCACCCACAGGGAAAGAGGAGCCAGCAGAGAATGTTCCATGGCATCCCGTTTTGGGGTGCTGGGAGGGACCATGGAGCACGGGACAGGGCAGAGAGCTAAGCATCAGTGGCAGGAACGGTGCAAACACGAGTGTACTGAACCCACACATCCTCAGCCCGAGCACAAACCTCCCGAGAGCCAGAAAACCAGAGGGAAAAGTCTCTCCCGGAGAGATTGCTTTGCTCTAATGCCGCCATCCAGTGGGAGAAACTCCCTGACACGGGAAAGGCTGGAAAAGAGGGCGTTGGGTCCCCCACCATCCTCGAGCTGCCCTCGGTGGCCTCTCTGCCGGGGATGCTGCGACTGAACTCCATCCTCCGTTTCTAAGTCCCGATCCCAGCCTGGGTACGACGGGCAAAACAGAAACAGCTCACACGGCACCTGAGCTCCTGCGGCACCCAGCGAGGGGATGAGGAAGGAGGGAAGATGCAGCAGGGTCAGGCGAGGGCTGCAAGCCCGGAGGAGGAAGCTGAGGAGCAAGCAAAGTCCCAGCACTGAGGACACCCCGGTCCCAGGGCGATGCGAGGGACATTCCCAACGCTCCCCTCCCTCTCCCGCCGCGGGATATTTGCAGTCTGAGCACACCGTGCCTGCAGAAAGCCGAATTCCAACGCGTATTCAGCAGCACCGGGGCTTCGAGGAGGGAAAGACAGCCAAACGCAAAACTCCCTGGGGTTGGTCAGGGAAGCGAAACGACTTCGGCAGCAGCCGCAGAGCAGAGCGACGGCGAGCGGGGGACGGGCGGTGGCCAGCGGCCCCCAGGATCCCACAATGCGCCCGTTTGTTGTCCCCGTGGGCGGCCGGATTCCCGCAGAAAGGAGCTTTCAGTGGGAATATTCAAAAGTTCAACCTCTCTCAGCAACGCAAAGTTTGCTGGATTGTGCGATGGCACAAAAGGACAGTGTTTCCTCGGGAGCAGGAGGTTTTGTGGCTGGAACACGGCGCTTTTCTTCCCGCACAGAAGCCCCCTGAGAGGAATCACAGCTTTATCGCGGCGGGATCGCAGTCAGAGACTTGCCTTAAAGGGAGAAAGCAGAAAAAAAGTTGTGCTTATCGGTATAAAATCAAAGAATTTCGGGGGTTTTCTTCTGGCTGAAAGCGGCAGCTGTTTTCCTACGGTGGCGCCAATTTCCAGCGAAGCAGGCGTATTCCTCCAAAATCGAGGGGAAAACCCCTAACTTTTTCTGTTTGTGCCAAGAGGAAATTTGTCCTGCAAACAAGCCCTGTGCGCAAACAAACATGCTGTCCTCTCCTCCGGGAAGCGCAAATGCTTTCCCACCCGCTCAAAATCAGCCAGAAAAATGACTCCTGGACCAGCAGTTCCCTGATAACCCCAGTGAGGAGGCAGCATCCTGGCTGAATCAGAGGCACGTGGCCCCGGTGGGGATGAATTTTGGAGGCATCCACCACCTCTGCAAGCTGGCAAGGGCCATTCCTAGAGGCTGCAAACCCATCTTCGAGCTCCAGCCCACACTCGGGAAAGGGAGAGGGATGGGAGGTGTCCCAAAACAAAAAACATGAGGACAGTTGGTGTAGGGAATCTGCTCTACAGCAGCAAACGGCCCCACGCTGGCACTGGGGCTGAGAACTGTGCACAGCTTGTTACACCTGGAGTCTAATAACTGGTAGCTGTGCCCAAAGTCCCTCTGTGTGTTTATTTAGGATCATAGAAGGTATCCATACCTTCAGTTTTCTGATCAGGTAATTGTTTGGTTTGGAACAGATCTTAATTAATGCAAAAGCACTGCCCAAAACTGGGAGAGGAAATACTGGGGGACAGGCTGAGAATGGGACAGGGAGATTTTTCTTTTAAAGATATAGTTGGTTTTAAAGAGTCTTTCCCTGTTTGTGTGTGTGGTGCAGTGAAACCACCTGGCAAAGCCGAGCAGCTCCGCAGTGCCCCGGCATGCCCGAGACAGGGAAACTCCCGGATCGCAGCACCAAGACACTGCTCTTCCTTCCTGCAACGAAGGCGGATGGCAACCGGCCTCCAGCCCGAGATCTGGACGAAGCACCTCTCCGTATCTCTGGGAGGGAGGATAAACCTTTGACCGGTGGAGGAACGCCAGCCCGAGGTAAAGCACAACCCGGCCGGCGTACCCGAGCGGTCAGGACGAGCTCGCAGCCCACGGCAAGGGAATGAAGCACGGTGGAGTCACTGGAGCAGTTGATGGGCTGACTACCCATCACACTGAAGAGCGAGAGACCCTAAAACCTTTGTACCCTGGAGGGGATGGATCAGTGCCATCTCCGACCTCGCAGAGGCTGCGCTGGGCACCGGTCTTGGCACTGGCCGGAAGAAAAGGGCCTGGAGGAGGCCAGGAGGCTGGAGCAGGGTTTGGGCAATGCTGTAGCACTGGGGAATGAGTGTTTTGTCCCCTGCGGTGTAGGGCAAACCTTGTCCCCAGGGTCCACTCTCCGATTCCCATCCTGTGCCCAGTCGCACACTGTGCCCCAGCCTAGGCCGGCTCCCCACTAGGATGCCCAGCCCCGTTTGAGGGGATGCTCAGCTCCCTCTGTGTCCGGTGCTCCGGGTGACCCCACGCCCGATTCTCCTGAATCCCCCATTCCCAGTTCCTCCTGGCATCCTCGGCACCCTGCTTCCCTCATTCCTGATGCTCCCGGGCCCCCCATGCCCGTTTTTCCCGGTTTCCTGGGCCACCCCGTGCCCCAGTGCCCCCTCTCCCCGGACGAGTCCCCCTTGCCCGGCCGGTGCCAGGTGTTGCCCGGTTCCCCGCTCCTCCTCCTCTCCGCCCCGTGCCGTCCCTCCTCCGCCGAGAAAGCGAAAGCGCGGCGGGCGGAAGCTGAGCCCTCGCAGCCGGGCCGGGCCGGGGCCGCACCGGGACCGCGCTGGGGCCACTCCGCGCCGGGGCCACCATGGCTTCCATCGGCAGCTTCTTCCGACGGAGCCTGCGGCGCGCCGGCCGCAGAGGTGAGAGGCGGGAGGGGCCCCGGGAGGTGCCGGTGCCGGTGTCAGTTTCGGTGTCGGGACAGGTCTATCCCCAGTGCTGCGGCTGCGGGAGCCGACGGCTGCGGGAGGAGCGGGGACGTTCCCGGGCAGCGCAGCGCGACTGCGCCGGGTGGAACCGACGGCAGCGGCAGCGGCAGCGGCTCGGTCCCTCCAGCCCTGCCCGTTCGCGCTCCACCCCGCGGAGCCCAGCTCCCGGGACTCACCGCATCTCTTGCTCCGTTCTCAGGGGTTCAGCCCATCCCGGGGGTTCAGCCCATCCCGAGAGCTGCATCCCATCCTCCGGGAGGCCACCCCTTCCCAGCTGAACTTACCCCAGCCCCAGGGGCGGCCCCACAGATCCGCTATCTCGCCCCAGCCCCACTGAATAAGGCATCGCAGGGCATGCCGGCGCGTGGCATCTGGGACACCAGTGGGGGTATCCATGGAGGGACCCACGAGAGAGACGGTACCCCTCAAGACAGCTGGGTGTTGCAGAGCCTTCAGAAGGCGGTGCAGAAATTGGTCCTTTGGGATTTATGAGCTTTTCCGAGATACCGAATGGATTGTCAGAGTTTTCTGGCTGCCGTATCTCAAGCCGGAACAAAGCAGGTTGGCGCAGTCTGTGGATTTGGGGGGTTTACTGCGCTCCCCTCCCCGTCTGTTTTGTGCTGGCTCTGGCTCCGCGTGCGCTCGATGTTCTCAGCTCAGCAGAAGAGGTTTGATAAAGCCAAAGCGATTTCCTCTCCGCTGGGGCAGGTGGGCAGCTGAGCGGCACGGGAAGCTGAGCTCCCCCACAAACCAGGTCGGGAAACTTTGCCACACCAGAGCCTGGGAGTTTTCCGGGAGGAAAGAAACCGGTTGTGCCACAGGCAGAGTGGGGCTGAGCACAGCCCTCGGTGATAAGAAAAGCCCGCGGCAGCCTTTGCCCTCTCCGTGCCCGGTGGATGCAAGGGTGAAGATCCACGTCACCGGCAGCCACTTTCCATCCGAGAGTTGCGAGAGCTCCCCTGGTCACCCGTCTCCTTCACCTTCTCGCAGGGGATGAGAAGCACTGCTGGGGGGCTGGGGTGCTCCCCGAATCTTCCTGACACGGGCTATGGGAGAGTCAACGGCTCTTGTGACCCTGGCTAATGTTCCCGGGAGATGAGGCACTGTGAATCCCGCCGGTTTGGGGCAGCGCTGGGCTCTCTGACGGCACATTCAGCCTGCCTGACAGTTCGCTCTGTACCTCCCTGGAGCTCACCTTCCAGCCCAGGGATGGGGAGTTGTAGTCTTGGAGGGATTTAGGCTCTGCCAGTGAGGGCTTTGCAGGCAGACTTGGCGCTGCTGGGGGATCCACACTTCCATGTGCGAGAGGCAGAGCCGTAGCCTGGCATGGCCAGGCTCTCCAGAGCAGCAGGTTTGGCTTGTTTGCTTGTAAACCCCATGGACGAGATGCAAATCCAGTCCTTGCTGGAGAGCACATCTGGTGTTCTCTGAAATGCAGGATGGGACTGGATAGGCAGGATTTGACTGCACTTTCATCTTACCCTGGTGGTGGGAAAACAACCAATGCCAGCGTCCAGCGTGGATGGGGGACACCAGCAGCCCTCCCATGGCACAGCTTTGTTCCCTGGGGTTCCCCTAACAACAACCTCCTGCCTGGGTCAGAGGTGGGACTAGACCAAAGCCATTGCTGGAGCATCCCAAGGAAAAGCAGGAGAAGAAATGCACATCTTGTCAACCTTTTCCCTGGCCCGGAGCACCTTGCTGGGCAGGTCCAGGATGATCCCCAGTGAGGATAAACCAGAGGTATCCTCAGCCAGGTCTCATCCTCAGGACACTCCCAGGCTTCCTCTGCTGCAAAGGGACCTCTTTGGGATGAATTTCACCTTGCCAAAGAGGAAGGAGTTTGCATGTGGAGGTGGAGCAGCCCCAGGGTGCACACTGGGGTGGCTTTGAGCATCTCCCCACCCTGAGCTGGGAAAGGCGTTTCTGGTCCCCTGGGAAGGAACATCCTGTGATGGGACCGTGAGTGTCACCTCCTCCTATGAGCCTTCTGTTCCCATCAGCTCGCAGTGACCAGGAGCAAAGGCTGGAGAGGTGCTTCCAGACTAAAGGAGGTAGCTCTGGAGCTGGAGGGACATGTGGGCAGGGTGTCCACCAGCACTGCTTTTGGAGGAGGATGCCATACATAGAGAAGGATAATGGGAGTAGCTGATCACGGCCATGCCTTGCCCTAACCAGCTGTGGCACAATCAGAAGAGCCTAGGGTCAAACTCTGGGATCTGGGGACAAACTGCAAGAGCCAGTTGTTTCATCCAGCCACATATTTATATTTCCTTGCTATTCCTGAAAGAGCAGCTCAACTTTTCTGTTCCAGCGGCCCAGCATAATGAGAGATGGGACAGTTTCAGTGTCAAGAACAAGGTATAAAGGCAGGCACAAGTGGCCTCTGGGAGAGGGAAGAGCTATGGCATTGCCTGGCTGCAGTGTCTGTCCATCATTTAACTCCTCTCCTTTCCAGCCTTGGATCTCACTGTCTCACTGTGGTCATCCCAGGGCCCTTGGAGATGCTGGATGGGGCTCTTTTCCCTCCTGTTCCTGGTTGTTCCGGGTGTGACAGCTGATGCTTCCCAGCTGCCCTCCCCAACCGGCCCAACAAGAACTGGGGTGTAATCTCCGGGAACTGCTTTGCTTTGGGAGCTGTGGTTTAGGGAAAACCCTCGAGTAGCTCATTTGTAATCAGCAGTTCCCAGGACATCTGGCAGGGAGAGGTTGGGATTCATCTGACTGGAGCTTTTGGAGGTGCTCAAACAAGATCTGGGTTGTTTGTTTGCTGTTTACTTCCCCTAAGGGAATAAAATTAACTGCTCTAAACACATTCCAACACCTCCCTGCAGATGTTTAATGCAGAGCCCATCTGCTCTCCCTCATTCCATGTGCCTGCTTCGCTCTGGGCATCCCTCTGCCCTCACTGGGCTGGGGCAAAGGAGGGCTGGGGGTGTCTTAGGATTTTCCCTAAAAGACTCATAAAAGCAATTTCTCTTTCCTTTTTATGTCCCCAGCTGTTCATTTTTGGGGACCAAAAGTCCTGGGCACCAGGACCTGGTTCCCTCCAGCCACTTTAGCCAGTTCACGTGTAACTCTGCAACTCCTCCCTTGCCCTCAGGACACCTCACCCCTTTTATTGCACTCTGATCTTATTTTTTGGGATCTTTTTGGCTTCAGAAGGAAAAGATGGGGCCTCTGCTTCAGAAAACATCCCCCCGCGGGTGCCACAGGGGAAGCTGGGGGAGCGGAGCTCAGTCTTCTGCTCTGCTGGGCAGTTCTTCTTCGAGTACTTGGTGGTGGTGTCGCTGAAGAAGATGCCAGATGGACATTATGAACCCAGGATAACCTACCAGTTCCCAAAGGTATTTAGTCTCATGTTTCTGATAAGATCAGTTTTCCACATTTATAGGAGAAAGGGATGTTGTTCCTTCCCCATCACTAAAGCCATAGAAGGGGAAGAGAAAAGTGGCCCATGCCCTTGAGTCACAGCCCCAGACCCCAGGGCTTTGCCTGCCCTGGGTTGGGGTTGCTGGGTCCATCTGTCCCTCCCCATGATCCCATCCCAGGGTCACAAACCCCAGGAGGAAACTCCCAGGGGTTGTCCCTGGCGTCCTGTCCCAAAAGGCGAGACCACAGTGGAGAAATCACACCTCATGGAGGTGCCACAGGAGGAGATCCCAGTCTGCAGAGGGTGCCTCTGCTTTCCCTCACTGTCCATAGGGTGAAAGTCAAAATTTGGATTTTTGGGAGATGCTTGTCCAGACGTGTGCAGGCCCCTTCTGCATCATTCAGAGCCACAGGTCGCTTTGGGACAGACTTCATTCCACCGAATCCCACCCCATCCCAGGGGATGATGGGGACCCTCCATCTCCCTGACTCTTGGCATCACCTCCTTGCAGCGCGAGAACTTGCTGAAGGGCCAGAAGGAGGAGGAGGAACGTCTCCTCCAAGCCATCCCCCTCTTCTGCTTCCCCGATGGCAACAACTGGGCCCCTATCACCGAGTTCACCAGGTACCTGCCCCACTGCAGGGTCTGGGCTGGGGCCCCCACCCCTGTTGGACTCCTGAGGGCTGGAAGGACCAGCCCAGCCCATCCCAGTCCATCCCAGCTCATCCCAGCCCCACGTGTTTTCTCTCCTTGCAGCGAAACCTTTTCTTTTGTCCTGACCAACGTGGATGGCAGCAGGAAGATCGGCTACTGCAGGCGGCTGCTGGTGAGCCCTCCCCACCCCACATCCATCGGGGCTGTTGCCCCCTCCCCACGGTGGGACACGGCACCTCCTGCCATGCCCAGAGCTCAGCTCTTGGGGATGTGCCTCAGAAAGCCACCGGCCTTGACCAAAGTGATGACAAGCAGCAAGAGGGTACCCAAAGCGGGTTTTTGGAGCTCTCTGCTGAGGTGTCAGTTGGATGTTGGATGGAGGAAACAATGAGTCTTCACAAAGCATGTGGATGTGGCACTTGGGGACACAGTTTAGGAGTGAATGTGGTGGCGCTGGTCTGACTTTTGGACTTGGAGATCTCGGAGGGCTTTTCCAAACTTAACGGTTCTGATTCCCCACTGGTTTCTACAGCTTCCCTGGCTCCTTTCCCTTGTCTGCAGTGGTCAGGTTGGCTGCAAATCGCACTTGGGATCAGGATGGAGGTGTGAATGCAGCCATCCAGGTGCAGCCCCCAGCCCGACCCCCAAAAACTGCATCTGAGCAGTGGCTGTTTCTGAGCTACGGGTTTGACCAGCTCAGGGGTTCTGAGATGCCGTGGTCTTCCCTGGCTGCTGCTTTAAACATGGACGTAAATCCAGGAGGACATCCCTGTGCCACAGCCTGGGGAATTGCTGGGTCTCACCACTCCTTCATCCTGGTGAACCTTCCCATTTCGGCATCCAGGGCTGAGCTCAGGCTGTTGGAACTGGATGTCTGGAGAGCTGAAAGTGCAGAGAGCAAACAGACCCAGGATAGTCCAGTTGGAAAGGGGAAAAAAAGCCGGAGAACTCATCCTGATGGCCCCTGTTGTAGCAGGAGGAAGGATTAACCCCAGAGATGGTGAGGCAGGATGTCTTAGAGAACGTGTGTCTGGGTGGGAGGAGAGTTTGGGAATATGTCAAAGGACTTTGCACCGAAAAAATTAACAGCTTAGGCACCCAAATCACCTCCTCTGGGCACCCTCTGCTTTTCCAACATCAGCTGCATCCTTGGCCTTGGCCCCAGCTCTGAAAATCCCCCAGTGAGTGACTGGGAATTTGAGGTGAGCAAGCGGGGATCCCTTTGGAGAGCGTGGAGCTGGTGCAGGGGGCTGGGAGATGCTCAAATCCTTTTCCCACACTCTTCTAGCCATCCGGGCGTGGTGTCCAGCTCCCTGAGGTTTTCTGCATCATCAGCTGCCTGGGCTGCTTTGGGCTCTTTTCCAAGGTAGGGACATGTTGGCTCTGGCCCTGTGGTGCCCCATTCTGGCCCAGTGGTGGCCCTGGAGACTGCTCCTTTGTCTGCTGGGGATTCCCGGCTCACCTCTTTCTCACCCAGATCCTGGACGAGGTGGAGAAGAGGCGCCAGATCTCCATGGCAGTGATCTACCCCTTCATGCAGGGCCTTCGGGAATCGCCCTTCCCAGCTCCAGGGAAAACCGTCACCATCAAAAGCTTCATCCCCGAGTCGGGCACAGAGGTTGGTGAGGGACTTAGGGGCACCTCCTGGACTGCTGCAGCATGAGGACCCCAGGCTGTGTTTGGGAGCATCCTCCACACCTGCAGCACCCAGGGGCACTCACCAGAGCAGGGCAGGGTGGGTCAGGCTGCCAGGGGCCTCATCCCTTGGGGACATGGGTGTTATCTCTCTCCTGATTCAGGAGGAGAGCAGTGAGGATGAGGATGGAGCCCATCCCCAGGGAATGCTGCCCCATTTTTGCATCATCTGCAGCTCCTCCAGCCTGTAGCTGGAACTGCCACACAAAAAATTCTCTGCACACCGTGTCGGGACTTGCACGACCCTGATGCCAGAGCGGGGTGTAGTGCTAGGGGCTGGGAGTAGGGTGTTGTGCCAGGGCCCAGGAGGGGCATGTTGTGCCAGAGGCTGGGAGCTGCTCCTGCTCCTCAGCCAGCGTCAGCTCCTTCGGCTGGTTTGGGAGCACAGTGGGCTGTAAATTTCTTCCCAAAAGAGGTGGTCAGGCACTGGCACGGCCTACCCAGCGCGGTGGTGGAATCACCACCCCTAGAAGTGTTCAAAAAACATGCAGATGTGGCACTTGGGGATGGGGGTTAGTGATGAACGTGGAGTTGATCTTAGAGGACTTTTCCAACCCTGATGATTCCATGATTCCATGATTCTACTCTTCTCCATACCACTGTGCTCAGCTCCCAGCCTTGATTCCTGCCTGGTTTAGCCCCCCAGGCAGATGCAGGTGTGTGACAAGCCCAGTCTTTCCCTGTGGAGAAAAGATCTGATCCAGGCATTGATGAGAAGATCTCATCGTGCCCATGCACGGCCCAGACTCGTACGGGCACAGCCTTTTAATTTGCTTTTTCTTTCTATTGTGGCAAAGCCAAGCTGGAAAAATGGGGAAGATCCACTCTGGCACTGGGCAAAATATCCTCAATGCTGAGCATCCCATGGATGTGTCCTGCCAGGGAGTGCCTGAGAGCAGGATCTCTCCTCTCTAGAGCAATTTAGCAGCTGGCGATCTAAGCGATTTCTTCATGCAGGGAGCTTGTGCAAGGCTTCGCAGGTTGCTCAATGCTCTGGCCCAGGGCAGTGGTTGGGAGCACAGCCTGGCCTGCCAGAGGGAGGAGGAATGAGGATGTTCTTCGACAGAGCTGCGCTCTGGGGCTCCGGGCAGGGGCTGGAGCAAGGCAAGGAGATCACTGAGACCAGGAAAGGAGGGGAAATAAATCCTAGGTACTGCATGGGCTGAGAGCTGGGGATGGGGCAGGATTTGTGCTGGAGAGGGGCTGTGGAGTCCAGCCAAGCCTGATGCTGCTGGCTAGGAAGATGCTGCTTTGGTAGAAAGCACATGGAGAAGGGGATTTCCCCTCGAAGGATGCGGAGAGGGGCCAGGACTGTGTCATGAGCTGCACAGTCCTGTTAACCCTTCAGTACTCACTATGTCCAGCTGCCACAGGGGGATTGATGGGATTGGGAGACTTGTCATGGGCAAAGGCAGCTGAGAAGCCAGTCTGCCTGCATATATCTATTAGATCACTCACTTTTGGGACATCCTAGCCAGGAATTGCCATGCTGACCCTTCCAGAGAGGTTTTAGAGGAAGGTTTTGTGGCATTTGTAGAAGAAATCATGCTCTCCCCACTCCTCCCTTTCTCAGCAGCTCACAGATGACCTGTCATACACTGAGATGGGACATGCCCCTGCCACCCCCTGCCAGGGACTTGGGAGCACTGGAGAAAAGAGGCATTTGGGTTAAAAATCCAGTGTCCAAATAAAGAGCCCCACAGTGCATATCACTGATGGCTTCCCTGAGTCCTCAGCGCTGCACAGGCTGAATCTCCCGGCAGAACGAAATGGGGTTTGTCCCTTGCACATGGACACAGTGCAGATGCTGCAAACGCTGGGTCATTAATTGCTTCCAAATCACCTTCTCAGGGAGCCAGGGCAGGACAGGGGGAGTGTTGCCCCTCCTAAGCTGGGGTTCCGTGGCTCTTCCTTGGCAGCTCATCGAGCTCACACGGCCTGTGGATGCCCACCTGGAGCACGTGGAGTTCCAGGCTCTGCTCCAGCGACTCAGCCCTCACCTCATCCTGCACATCTTCGCCTCTGCCGTGTTGGAGCGACGGCTCATTTTCCTGGCTGAGGAGCTGAGGTGAATCCTGATCTCTTTATTATAGAAATGCCCATAAAAATGCCCTTGAAGTGGCACAGAAGAGCTCAAGGTGGGATGTTCCCGCCTCCCCACCATGATATCACCGCTGGCTCCCTGTCCCACAGTGTCCTGTCTCAGTGTATCCACGCTGTGGCAGCTCTCCTGTACCCCTTCACCTGGGCTCACACCTACATCCCCGTGGTCCCCGAGTGCCTGCTGGACACCGTGTGCTGCCCCACACCCTTCATGGTTGGCATCCAGATGCGGCACCTGGAGCGGGTCCTGGAGCAGCCAATGGAGGAGGTATTTCATCCGGAGGGGAGGGCAGCTGGATGGAGCCATCGGTTAATCCGCATCCCCAGGTTTGGCTTGGCCCTGGGGCTGGAAGCTCTGGTTGTGTCGTTTTCCCATCCAGGGGGGCTGGAAATTAGGGTGTCCTCCATGTCCCCTCCTGTTGGCACCTGGGGCGATACCTCCACACTCCCCTGGGAGCTGCCCTGCCCTCCGAGAGCTGCTGTTGGGGTCATCCCAGTCTTGAAGCAGAGGAAAGCTGTGTGGGGACAAGCCTCCAAAACTGCAGCAAAAACTGTTCTTGTGGAGAATGCCCTGGTCCCCCTGCCCAGGTCCCTCCTGCAGAGAGGGGCTGATCCCTCTCCTGCCACCCTCACAGGCCGGTGACACACCAGTCCCATCCCAAAATGGGTGGGAGGAAGCCCAGATGCCTTGGCAGGGCTAAACTTGGTCACTCCCTGCTCTCTTTCAGGCTCTTATAGTTGATCTCTGTGAAGGGAAGATCATCCAGACGGTAGGTCCTCCCTGTGTGGGTGTGGGGCTGGGGATGGCCTGGATAACCCCAGGAAGGGCCTTTTCTCCTTTGGTGTCAGCTACCTGGCAAATTCCACATTTTTAAATGGCTTCAAACTGCCAGAGGGCAGGCTTAGATGGATTTTGGGAAGGAATTCTTCCCTGTGAGAGTGGTGAAGCCCTGGCACAGGTTGCCCACAGAAGCTGTGGCTGCCCCTGGATCCCTGGAAGTGTCCGAGGCCAAGCTGGACAAAGCTTGAAGCAATGTGGTCTAGTGGAAGGTGTCCCTGCCCATGGCAAGGGGTGGAATGGGATGAGTTTTAAGGTCCCTTCCAACCCAAACCCATTTGGGATTTTGTGGTTCTATGATTTTGGGGGCAGAGCCATCTCAGTGGCACCCTCCCAGGGGGAACATCCCATGTGGGGATGTCTACAGCCATTGCACCTGGCTTTTGAGCCAGAACAGCAGGGTCCATGCACTGGATATCCCATGCCCACATCTCTGCAGGACATTGTGATGATGATTAATTAATGAGCTTTGAAAGCCCCACTGATGGGCTGCACCAACCCATGGCCCCCGTGAGCCGGGTTCCCTCTGGTGCTTCACAGCCCCATTGCCTTCCAGGTGGGTGATGAGGAGGAGATCCTGCCCACGAAGATGCAGAATGAGATGCTGATATCTCTGAACAGGCACAACAACAACAACAACGTGCACAGTAAGGATGTCTGTCATGGTAAAAGCCCTGATCTGCCCTGTCCATGGCTAGAGACCTCAGCCAAGGGATTTTCCTAAAGTTACCTGGTCTGGGATGTTTCTCCCCCTATTTGCAGGGGTAATCCCTTGGCTTTTCCTCTCTCCTTTGAAACACAAGAGCAGGAACAGATACTTCTGCTGGAAAAATGGATTTTTGCTAATATTTAGAACATTAAGATGCTGCCACCCTGGAAAGCAACATAGCCAGGGTTCCCTCAGCAAAATTAGTCTGATCTTTGATTAGTGGCAGAGGGAGGCTCTAAGCAAGTAATTCCTTGGGATGCAAACACAAGACCAGGTTAAAATAAGCTCATCCTGTCTCTGTTCAGAGGTCCCATCCCCATCTCTCATGCTCCGTGTCCCCTTCCAGCCTCGGAGCAGGTGAACGCCCTGGTGTCCGAAGCCTTTGTGCACTTCTTTGTGCGGCTGGTCGGGCACTATGCCTCCCACATCAAGTGGAGCAGGACCGGCTCTGGCAGCTTCCAGGAACGAGCCTTCTGCAAGGCCATCACCTCCAAGAGCTGCCGCAGATTCGTGAAAAAGTTTGTGAAGACGAACATGTTTTCCCTATTTATTGAGGAAGCAGAGAAGAGCAGGATCCCACAGGAAGGTAATGGTCCCATTTTGGGGGGTCCCCAGTCGGGTGAGCTCTGTGGAACCCTGGGCTGGTTGGTTTAGGAGCAGAGACACCTTGTGCCTGGTGAGGGATGGGATGCAGCCTCAGCTGAGGGTCCTCAGGGCACTGAGCAGATCCTGTTTGCTCTCAATGGCCTCATTTCTCCATCCCTGTCAAGTGAAAAAAAATCCTCATTTGTGAGTCCCCATCCCTGGAAGTGTCTAAGGCCACACTGGATGGGGCTTGGAGCAAACTGGTCTAGTGGAAGGTGTCCCTGTCCAGGGCAGAGTTTGGAACTGGATGAGCTTTAAGGTCCCTTTCAACCCAAACCAGAGTGGGATTCTGGATTCTATGATTCATTTTAGATCTTGTCACTCGCCTGGAGCCAGGGCCAGCTCACTGGGAGCTCCATATTGAGGCAAACAAGCAGCGGCAGCACGAACATTTGGCTTGGGCACAGCAGCAGCTGCCAGGAGCCTGACTCAGCTCAGCCCCCAGCTCTGTGGCAGCAGGGCTGGTCCTTCCCCCTTCCTGGGGATTTACAGGGCACAGGGCAGAGCTGAGCCTCCTCCCAGCCTGGGACGAGGACAAATGGGCAGTGGAGGTGGAGGAAACCGCCCAAAAACTGTATTGGTGGATGGAGACATCCTGGGCTGGGATATGCCACCCCACCCGGGGGACTCCTGGCTGGCAGTGCCTCAGGTGCTGCTTCTCTGCCCTTTTATGAGAGACCTTATAGGGCAAACCTGGACCCGTGGAGGGCGAGAGGGATGGCACAATCCCTGTTTTCTCATTGTATTCCCAGTCAACATCACCATTCCAGCTTTTTGCTGGGTCTGCTGCTTTCTCCCTTCCTTGCTGGTGGGAAACACAAAACTGAACAGGAGTGAACACATGGGTTAAAACCTCTGGCTAACCCAGCATAATAAAGCCTATTCTGGGTGAGAGGGATGGGTGGCATTGCAACCACCCCCATTTCATAGACTTATAGAATCCCAGAAACGCAACAAATTGGGTTGGAGGGACCTTTAAAGGGCATCTCGTTCCACCCCCTGCCATGGGCAGGGACACCTTCCAGTATTCCAGGTTGCTCCAAGTCCCCTCCAATCTGCCTTGGACACTTCATTTCCACATTTCCCCCGGGTCCTCTCTGGGTGCAGGTCTCCATAATCCAGCACGGTTTGGGACACAAACACTTCCCAGAATTCAGGCTGTGCAGCCCTCTTTCCCCATTCCAAACACCAGCACCTCACCCATGATCTTTTCTCCTCCACAGCGTATTTCCAGCAGAAAATAACAGAGTACCATGAACAGAAGAAGAACCGAAGGGACTCCTGAAGTCCAGCCTGGGAGCAGAGGAGAAGGACTGGGATTGACACATCCCTGCCAGCAGCACCACACTGGGCTCTGTTCCTGCCCACCTGGGACTCCTGAGCTGCTTGGGCAGCACTGAGCACCAGTCCTACCCTTTCTTCCTCAGGGCATCATTGCACCAGAAAACTCTTTGCACGGAACTAGCACCAGGCTGGGATTTCTTTCCTGATCATGGTCACTCCAGGGACAGACTGTGACTCCCAGTGCTTGGCCCTGCACAGTCCTTGTCCCCCCAGCACCTCACACAGAGGGAGGGCAGCCAGGGCTGGCTGCAGGACAACATGGGTTTAGAGTAATTACTAGAAGTGGAAAAAAAAAAGAGATGAGTAGGAAATAGTGTTACTTCTCATTAAAACAAACCAGGGGTTTGCAAATAAGGAACATCCCACTGAACAGTTCCTGAGGTTTTGTTATTAACAACTGTTTTATATTGTTTTCTTGAGCCATTGTTAAACACCAGCAGGAGCAGGTGGGGGGGGAGGTTTAGTGGTTTCTTCTCTCGCAGCTGCCGCATCACTGGTGCCACATAGAGCCAAGTTTGGCTTTCTAAGGAAACAAAAATACTCATTTCCAGCAGGTTATTTATTTGTGCTGGAGCAAACTGTGAAGGCCACATGGCTGTGGGGTGTCAAGGGGGAAATAGCTGATCGACAGCTTCGGGGAGGGAGGAAGGATTTGTTCCATCCCAGAGTAAAACGTGTCCCCATCCTCCTTGGGTCTAGTCTTGGTCCCAACTTCTCTTAAAACCTCACAACTCCTCTCTGAAATGTGATGCCAGCAGCAGATTAAAGCTAAATGACAGTTCTCCTTCCCGAATGCACTCACCCAGGAAATAAATATTGCAGCAGGGAAGATGGGCTGGGGCTGCAGATCTGACTGGTCCCACTCAGAGAAACCCGAGCCAGGTACTTCTCCCAGCAAAGGCTGGGGATGAAGGCAGAGCATCATTCTCCTCTCTGGGGTGTTACAGCCAGGCTGTCGCCTCACTTGGTACCAACTAGGCATCAAAATATGAAAAATGTCCTGGAATCATGAAACCTCAGACTGGATTGGGTGGAAGGGATGTTCATGATCACCCAATTCCACCCCCTGCAATGTGCAGGGACACCTTCCACTATCACAGGGTGCTCCAAGCCCCAGCCAACCTGGCCTTGGACGCTTGCAGGGATCCAAGGGCAGCCACAGCTTCTCTGGGCAACCTGGGCCAGGGCTTCTCCACCCTCACAGGGAGGAATTTCTCCCCAGTATCCCATCTAACCATGCCCTCTGCCAGTCGGAATCCATTCCTCCTTGTCTTGTCACTCCAGGCCCTTGTCCACAGTCTCTCCATTTTTCTTGTGGTTCCTTCAGGTACTGAAAGCACAAAATTAAGTCACTCCAAAGCTTCTGTTCTCCCGACTGAACACCAGTTCTCAGCCTTTCCTCACAGCAGAGCTGCTCCATCCCTCTGACCACCTTGGTGCCTCCTCCCCTGGCTCCAAATCCAGTTTAACACAACTTCTGCAGTTGTACTGGAAGCCCCAGCAGGGGATTTTGTACAAGCACTGAAATCCAGCAGGCTGCCAGTTGGCTTTTACTCTCAGAGCTGGGCAACATCCACCCAAACAAGACAGATAAAGGACATTTCTTTTCAAACCCTTAGTCCAGTCAGGCACAAATGTGACAGAAACATGGCTGGACATAGAGCACAAACAGCAGTGAAAGTCTCCAGCGCTGCTGAAAGAAAATCGTTGATTTGTTGTTCAGCCCCTACATGTGTTTGGAGGGGGAACAGGAATTATTTTTTAGGAAAAAAGGGGAATTTTGGCACTGGGGATGTCTTCTCTGGCTCCACAAGTTCCCCCTCATGGGTAGAGAGAGTGGTACAGGGTTAACTACAGGAAATTAAAGGTTAGTGGTATTTTTCTGGGGTTTTTTTAATTATATTTATTTTTCAAAGTTCAACTGACAGCAGAAAATGGTGTGGAAAATCAAGGGCACCTATCACGAACAATCCCTCTGGAAATGGTCACTTGCCTCACCCTTCTCCTGCTTGTTCATTATGTCGTGAGGAGACGCCAAACCTTTTGGTTGTGAAGCCAAATACCATCTCATTGAGAAATTGGGAAGTGGTTGTCGTTTTGGGAGTAGTTCTTTTGGAAACAATTACAAATCACCCAAAGGACTGAACTGTGTGATTGCTTAGTTCCTGCTGGAGAAAAAACTCCAGCAAGTTATTCCTCAGCTGCTGAAAACAGATACACAAAAACGCATCCTTAAATCAAAAAATATATACATTTTCAAATGCAGTCAGTGCTCCAGCTTCCAGGCTAGGGTGAACTTTGGCAGCAAAAGGGCTGGAGCTGCCTTAGAATCATCAAAGCCCAGAATGGTTTGAGTTGGAAGGGATGTTAATGATCACCCAATCCCACCCTCTGCCATGGGCAAGGACACCTTCCACTATCCCAGGTCACTCCAAGCCCCAGCCAACCTGGCCTTGGACACTTCCAGGGATCCAGGGGCAGCCACAGCTTCTCTGGACGACCTGTGCCAGGGCTTCACCACTCTCACAGGGAAGAGTTTCTTCCTAACATCCCATCTAAAAATCTCCTATTTTAGTTTAAATCCATTCCTCCTTGTCCTATCACCGCCTCCTTGTGTAAAAAGTCACTCTACTTTTTTTTATAGGCATTTGTTAAGTTCTGGCTTTAATATCCTCCCTTTAATGCCCAAAGAGTGGACAGACTGTTTGCTGGGGACACACTGGGAAGGCTCAGCTGGGGCTGCTGGGAGCAGGGACACTGGGGCTGGGTCACATTGCAGCACACCAGCACAACCCGCAGCATAGTTTTAAATCCTTCTTCCTGCTCGAGATTTGCCCAACACTTGATCCAAGTCTACAATAGTAAATAAAACAGTGCCAAGAAATGTTTCCCTGAACTGGAAAGAGCTCATTTATTCTGCTAAATTGTTAACATAGTTCCCAGCAGAGCACTGGCCAACTCATACCATCCAAACAACTTGGGGCCCGGCCGGCAGGCCGCTCAGCCCCCGCTGCTGATTTGGGACTCAATCCCTGCTATGCAGCTGCCCTGGGGAACATAAGTTTCATGCTCTGGCATGTGTCACCCTCTGCCAGCAGCCTCAGTGCCAGCAAACAGTCCTGGGAGGGTTCGCCCTGCCAGAGCCAGCAGAGGGGTGACAGCCCAGTGCTTCCCACCGCTCCAGGGCAGGAACAGCCCCTGCTTCACCCCATTCCCAGCCCACCTGGCCATAACCTCCGAACTGCTGCAGTCCTCACCCACTGGAAATTATTAAACTCCTCTGCAGCTCCATTCCATGCTCACAACTGGGCCACAGCAGCACTGGAGGTACCTGGGGCGAGCTGAGTAGGATGGGAAAAGGAGGAAAATAGTGCTTTGAAACAAAGCTGACACTTGGACGACACAGAAAAAGGCCCTGAGGTGTCCTGACCTGCCCCTTTCCTGTGTTAAACCCCTTATCAGAGCAAAGGAACTCCTTCAGCAGTTCTTAAAGAGCCAACACAATACCCAGTGGAAATTTCCAGCTTCTCTTTACAAATTGAGAGGAAAACCTGCAGAGCAGAACAGTATTTTTTTAGCAGGGCATGTTCTCAGTCCCAGGTGCTGCTGCTGCAGAAGTTCTTCCTCCTGAGTGTCTTCTCGACACAACAGAAAGTGAAAGGGCCCATCACGAGATCAGGCTGAGCCCTCAAATCCCCTGTTCTCTTTCTCAGCCTCACAAGCACGTCTGACATGACCCATGGCCACAAACAAGGCAGGTGGAAAGGTCATTTATTCCATTATCTGTCACCATACCCAGAGCCATAGCAGCACTTTAGAGGGCTTGGATTGTCAGCAGTGACTGTTCCCTGATAACACTGAAACTGCATCAGCAGAGAAATAGAATATTTTCTTGGCTGGGGGCATCCAAACTTCCAGGGAGTGAAAAGTTCAGGAAAAGGTGTCCTACTGCATTTCCTGAACAGCAACAGGCTTTAGTTTTGCACATGGAAGTCTGGTCCTACACAACCTTTTAAAGGCTTTGGTTCTTCTCCAGTCTCAAGTATCAGTAACAAATTATTTGGAGCAGCCTGATCTTAAACCCCTGAGGACTGAAAGCAAGAATCTTCTTGTTTACATGGGTAGGTGGGCATAAAGGAGTTTGGTCAAAGGTTGGACTTGATGAACCACCAGACTGATTCTGATTTGAGGAAACCGCTCACACTCCAGGAAGGGACTTTCCAAGCAATAGTTCTGCACCCACTTCATGCTGATGAAGGGAAACACATGGTTTGTAAAGGGCACTTTCAAACCCTTCCAGGCTCTTCCCTTGCAGACTTTTACCTGCTCCCCTTGAAGGGCAGTAGCAGAGGCTGCATTGTCCAGATCAGCCCTTTCCCCAGCTCATTGCAGTTAAAACTCAATTAGTGAGTTCCCTGAATTCTACTTATATCTAAAAATGTTATTCTAGAGCTGTCACTTCATACATGGAGGTGCTCCCAGCACCAAGGCACTTGGAGCAGAGCTCCAGGACACTTGGGAGTTGCCCCAGGTGTGTCAGAATGCAGGAATCCCCCCCTGAGAGGGAAAACCCCCTCTCTGGCTCCAGCCTGGCAGGGACCCTGAGAGTACCCCCAGCACAAGGCCAGGTCCCCAGAGAACCCTCAGCTGCGCTTGCCATAAAACTGGGAGTGCAAGGGTGGAGTGGGGAAGCCTTACAGGAGTCTCCTCCTCATCCTGAGCATGTTCCTGATTCCCCCAGTGCCCCCAGGCTGACACATGACCTCCAGCTCACTTGCTGACACAGTGCCACCCCACGGAAAGGAACCAAGACTCTTCCAAGCACAGAAGGTACAACACTGGGCACATCCCTGTGCCAAGGCTGAGCCAAAGGACTTGGCACTTCCGCTCCACTTCCCAGCACAGCCCAGCAGGGCCAGCCTGGTCTCTCCCCACAAACACTTCAACCACTAAACCAGAGCCACTCTCCTCAATGTCCCCTCCAGTCCTGTCCCTGCCAAGACACAAGGAAGCCCAGTCTCTCAGTCCATGGCACTGCCCAGGGAAAGGGAACAAGGGTTTCAAACCTCTTCAGGCACTGCAGGAACTGAGTTTTCTCTCCACTTCCTGAGCGCATTTTCTAATCACTGGGGTATCACAAGGAAATCCACATCAGCACTTCCACGAGCTGAGGGAGGTTTTGATTTATTGTTACTGAGGTGTGGGGTTTTTTGGTTCATTTTTTTTCTGACCATGAGCTGTGTTTAATTCCTTCAGAGCCATGTCGTTGTCCACAGGCACTGCCTTGGCCGGAGCTCCCAGCACAGAGGATTTCCTTCCCACTTTCAGAGAGATGCTCCATGGTTAGAGGGTTGGGGCTTCAGACATGGGATCCCAGCATTACAGCTCTCTCTCCAGCAGCTCCCCCACAGCCGAGGCAGAGCCTGCTTGGAGACACTCCCTGCTCTGCACTTCAGCTCCTTTGCTCAGGGGCTGAAGTTCCCCTCAGTGCCAGGGCCTGTGGCACCAGGTGAACTTCATTAACATTCAATTAAACCCTCCACTGATCTTAGTGTCCCTCATGCAGTTCACCACAGTTAAAATGGTATTAAAACAATGACAGAAAAAAGAAACCCAAACTTACTGCACTACATAGCAGGCAAAGCTCTCGGAGATCCTGGAATGACAACATGATCCACATAAAAGCACTGGAAAACTACTCTCTAAACCACAGACAGGTTTGTCATTCACAAGTCTAAGCAGGACAGAGCAACACATACATCTCAAGACAACTGTTGCTCTCAGAATTCTTATTTATTAAGAGCAGAAAGGAAATTTTGCTTAAGTTTTATACATAAAAAAGTAAACAGTAATTTTTTTTTCTTATAGTCTTTTCCACTGAAGAAAATTGAGAAGTAAGTTGTCTTTTTAGATAATGTTTATTTAAAAAAATAAAATTAATTGACAAAGATACCACACTATTTTGCATGCCGAGCACCCCTTGGCTCGCAGGACCCTGTTCAGCATGAAACCGCTTTGTCAGCAAAAACCACCCCAGCCTGGCTCCCACCTGGCAGCTGCTGCAGCCACACAATTTAGTGAGATATCTCTGGGTTTTTACCAGCTCAGGTCTTTAGTAAATAAATTCCAAGTGGACACTAAACAAGTATTTCACTAAGAGATGATGAAATATTAAAATTAAAAGCAAGTCAGATTGCAGCTGTAATTATACTACATTAGAAACTTCAGCTGGTGGGGATCCATTCACCATATAGAGATTAATTTGTAATCAAGGTAATTACAAAGACAGAGCATTACTCCCTGCATGCTTTCCCGGGCTTGGAACCAAGAGAGTTGACTACATGGAGAGTTGACTAGGGTGTACTTGGAATTCACTCTCTCAGGCAGGAGACTAGTTAAGGAGTGTTACTGATAACAAAGAAGAAAAGTTATACAACATTGATTATTACAAATTACTTTGTTCTTATCTGCTTTTTGCCTTAGTCTCCTACAAGTCTTCCTCGATTCCTGTAGAAACCCAACTCCTTCTCCATTCCCCTGCGGCAGCTCCCATCCCTAGTGGTGGTTTGAGTGCGTGCGGCAGCCCTTGATGCGGAACACGTGGATGTGCAGGTGGGCAGCGATCTGATTGCACACACTGATACAATATCGGAGCAGGTCGAACAGGGACAGGATCTGCACAGGGAAAAATCACCCACAGTTACACCCACATGTTCCTCCTGTGCCACACAGGGTGTAACAGCCCACACTCCACAACCACAGCACTGCGGTCCATTGAGCTGAATCTCCAACTCCAGGAGTAACTATGGAATCACAGAGTGGCTTGGGATGGAAGAGACCTTAGAGCCCATCCAGCTCCACCCCTGCCATGGGCAGGGACACCTTCCACTAGACCAGGTTGCTCCAAGCCCTGTCCAACCTGGCCTTGGACACTTCCAGGGATAGGGTGTCACTCCCTAAAGAGTTTCTGAGAATGCTGGGCTTTTTTCCAGCCCAAGACAAGAAAGACTCTTAATTCTACAATCAGAGAGTGGAGAAGAGTTACAGCAGCTACAGAGAGACTGTGAAATGCCTCATTAACTCTGAATGGTGATAACCACACACACAACATCTTTTCACATCACATCAACACAGTTTTACTGAAAGGTTAACACTGTTTTTGTACATTAGACTTGAGCACTTGATAAGCCCAGATAAGTTGATTTTAAGATGTTTTTCCTGATGGGTGCTGGAGTCATGATAGACATCCCAGAGCTTAAGGCACAGCCAGAGCACCCCTGCATTGCCCATCCCAGAGCCCCTGCTAATGAGGCAGCAACACTCATCTGCAAAATATTCTAATCTAAGCTTTGAATATTTGCTACTAAATTGCTTTAAAGTGCTTTAAAATTTTAAACTATCACCCAGACCATCCCTAAAGACAGTGCCCAGGACTGTCCCAACACCAAGCCAGAGACACTGTGACCCTGCTCAGCTCTGCACCAGCTTCAAATCAACTCTGTGATGTCCCTTCTGGGTCCCCCCCCTCCAAGGGACTCAGCTGGGCACAGCCAACCCAATGAACTAGTGGCAGAGCTAATTAATAAAATGAGCCTGGACTCACCAGGGCAATCCAGAGGACAATATACTCATCAATAAAGCTGTTAAAATACTGGTCAAGGAACAGCAGTGCTGGGCCTATGAATGCTGTGTCATACAGATACATCTCACTCTTGGTCATGTGGGCAACCTGCAGTAAAAGAAAGAGAAGTTTAAGAAATAAACATGTGCCAGCCAAGGCAGAGTGATTTCAGAATACACAAAGCCAAAACCATTCAATTACTGCAACATATCAAATATTTAAGCGGCAGCAACAATATTGTTTGAACCACGGAGCTCCACAGCTACAGAGATGCAAGGTTTTCAGAGAGACGTCTTTTATTAGAGCAGAGAATGTAGCACAGGAAAAGAAACCTAACATGTTTTCCAGCCCACCTCTTCCTCCTGCCGGAAACCAAACAGTGAAATGGAAGCAGACTGGTAAATTTTAAAGCTGAGCCTGGAAACAAAAACTCTCAGCTGCTGGAGCTTCAAAAGTCAGGGACACTTGGTGTTCCTCTCTCTCCACCACTTTTTCTCCCATTCCATCACCATCTCTCTCTGGCTACAATTTGATGAGTATTTCTGTTGTTCAAGTGTGGCCTTCCCACCTCCCTGTGTGCACAGAACCCATCCCACACTCCATCCTCACTGCACAGCATGGCTGGGATGGGACTGAGCACCAAAGTGGGCCTTGTAAGAAAGAAACTCTTCTTCCACTGTGAGCTTAAACTCTTCCTCCACTATGAATTTAAACTTCCACTGTGAGTTAAGTCCAGCACTGACCCAGCTCACAGTAGCCCAACAGAGGCCTGCAGAACTGGGATGGCGTTTGAGGCAGGAGCTGTTTAACCCTCATTCACTGACACCTTTGCCCTTGTATAAACCTGTTAATGATTTTAACCCCTATTTTCCTCCAATTCTTCAAGTTAAACCCTCAGCAAGTGTTCCACACCTCAGCAGCTACATCACCTCCTCTCCTTCTGCCAAACCTTCTTCCCCTTTGCGTGTGAGGGGGATTCCAGCCACCTCTGTTCCAGCCCAGCTCTCCACACATGTGCACAAATACACTGCAAAAGTGTGAACTAACAGCTGGAGAAGGCAAAGAAACAGCTCTGAGCTGTCCTGGTGCTGCCTTTGCAACCATAGCATCAACTCCAGGTTTCCACTGCTCTTTCAAACAGAAAAAGGCTCTGCTGCACCTCCAGGTTACTTAAAGCAAAGCACGAGTATCTCTTCAGTGCACAAACAAGTGCAAGTTACTCAGTGGAATACCCAGAGAGCTCCATAATCTACAAAAAGTTCTCCTGCAACAAGACTCGGGAAGGTTCTGGTACACTCACCACCAGTTTATTTGTGATCTTGGCAGACACAAAGCCAAAAGTCAGGATGTAGAGGCAAGGGTGCCTCTCAAAGAGCTGCACAGCAGATTTCTTGTAGATCATTGCAGCCAAGGCGATCACTGAGCCAATATGGAGAAAAGGTGAGAGGACACTCGTTCCCTATGGTGAGATTAAAGCATGAGGTTAATAAAATGTGCACATTGCAAAGAAACCTCAGAGCCCCTCACGTGGTGTGCAATGAGGGGTTAAAAATAAAATCACATTAGAAACGTCTTTCTGAATGCTGGTGGTAAAAGGAACAAAAAGTGGTGAAACTTGAGCACGCAGCAGCTGAGAATGTGGTGGAAACTTTCTGGTGCTGGGGAAAAAAAAATCAGATTTTAGGCAGCAAGAACACTGCAACAGAAGGTGTTTGTGCAGACACCTCTACCTGTTCTTTTACATTGGTAATACGAATAATACAGATCTTTCAGAAGGATGAAACCCAGAATCTTCTTGAAAAATTTCATTCTGAATGGATTTTTGCAAAGAATTTTTCCATGAACTCTTCAGCGAGGGGTGTATTTGTATAACTTGGTTTATCTCATTAATTCAAAAACAAATATCAAAGTACAATGAGTACTTTCAACCAAAAATTTAAAACTTTGACTCCTAAATCTACTATTCTTACACACACAATATTAACTTGTTTTTCCCAAGCCAGCAAGGAGTTGAAGGGAAAATATTTCCCATGGAGGAGGGATTATGTTAAATACAAACTGTGGGTGAAGAGCCTTCATGCTGAGGAGGAACTGGCAGCCCAAGGTACTCACTGCTATAGTGGATCCATTTTTGCCAACTCCACCCGTGAAGATCACACCAAAATAATTTGTACAGGAGAATATGGTTCCTGCCACAGTACAGAGAGCTGGGAATATTTTCACCTGAATATTCAGTATCGGAATCTTAATGGAAAAGAGACAAGAAGTTAAAATATGCACAAACTCAAATCTGGGTTAATATTTCAGGTGCACTCAAACACTCCACTTTCCAACACAATGTTTGCTCTTTTCTCTCTGCTATACAGAGATTGACATTTCTACAGAGAAAAATGTATTTTCCAAAAGTCCTTCCATGAAGCTTACAGAAAGAAAGCCAGACTTATGTTCAGTTACCAAAGAGATACTAAAAGCAGAGAAATGGACAGAAACCAAGAACTTGCTCTAAATCATCCCAGGGAAGAGAATCATCACCTTTCCTGAAGCTGCAGTCAAGATCAAACTAGGCAGAGCAAGAGCCGCTTGGGATGGTCAGATAAACCCCTTCAAGGACTGGATCCAGTCTTTTGGGCAAGGCGAGGCAAGGCGAGGCAAGGCAAGGCAAGGCAAGCAAAGAGATCAGACAAGTCAGATCAGAGTCAGTGACCCAGGAGAGGAAGCATGAGGTTGCTAAAGAATGGGAGAACAAGCACAGGCAGTTTCGAAAGTTTCCTTCGTTTTTTAACAGTCATGTTTCAAGCAGAACAGGAAAAACTAGAAATGAAGAAGAAAATAGCCCAAAGTAAACCACAGGAAATATGTTATGGAAGCAAGTGTTTAGAGATAACTACCCAAAACTTCCCAGCTGTATCTATTTAACTACTAAAAGCTCTTTATTCGGGAACCGAAGTCATGGCACTCAACTGAATAAGCGCTCGGCTCCTCAATGAGTCCAGCCAGCAACAGAAGCCCAAAGGAGATCAAGTTGCTTTTATTTTTCTTTAATTACACTCTCAGAGCAGTTTTCAGCAGGTAAATCATGGAATATTATGAGTTGGAAAAGACCCATCAGGAGCATCCAGTCCAACCCCTGTTCCTACACAGACACCCCAACAATCCCACCCTGTGCCTGAGAGCACTGTCCAAACGCTCCTGGAGCTTGAAGATCATTCTTGAAGATCCTAAGTTTTCTATTCCATTCAACAACAGAATCTCTTGATCTTTCCAGGGCATGATTAAGAGGCAGAGGAGCTTTAACCCTTCATGCCTTGTTCAGCCAACTCCCCAAATCCCGCCCAGTTTCATGACACTCAAATATATTTCTCCCTTGCTAAGGCTGCCCTGCTAAGGCAAAAAAAAGGCATTTCCTGAAAGACTGTAGAGAAAGAATAAAGACAAGTAAAGAGAAGACTTGAATTGCCAGACTGGAGCACTACTTGTAATCATCCATAAATATCAGGAGGCTCAAGGCTCCTCAAGCTCTTCTAAAAGCAGGTACCTGTCCTGGCCTCTGCCTCAGAACTGATACTCTGGTATTTAAAGAATGGAGTGAACTGGCTTTTACAAGCAAAAGAAAACAGTAGCAAACTCCATTACAGGAGTCAAAAGACATTAAGGTTGACATTTCCCCAAGACAAAGGGAGTTGGCTGGGAAAAACACCCCGTGAACTCCCAATCACCACTAGAACACTGGAGAAGGATGCTCAGGGAAGGAGAAGATAAGGACACACTGTTGTAACGCCCAGTTTGGCCAGTTTTGAGTTCTTAACACCCTCCTTTTGGCCTCCACAAACAGGTGCATCAGTGCAAAACATGTCTGCAGAAAAAATTAATGAGAAACAGCCACATATAGAAATTTGGCAGAGGAAAGCCAGAGGAGTGGATTAAAAAGTCAGCACCTGCTGAATTTCTCCGTGTACAAAATGGGAGCAGCAAGGCCAAAAGTGGGAAGCAGCAAAATCAAGCAAATATCAGATTATTTTGATTTTTTCCCTCTGAGTAGAAGGAGAGAGGGAAACATTCCTACAAAGTGGCATTGCAGCCCCTGAATTTAAACTCCGAGGACACTGGAAGACAGCCACAAAGCTTCCCTGTCTGGTATTCCATGTATCACTACAGTCCCTGCCATTATTCTGCCCTTCCCGGTGATTCCAGGGGTTTCACCCGAAGTCACGTGCAGGCAGAACTTCCCAAAACCATGCCAGCAATGCACAGAAGTATCACCACTCACATCTTCTACAGGCAAATCATGTCCTCTGTTAAATCCTCCGAGACTGATTACAGAGGGAAGGCTGCATTGCCCAGAGAGCTGCTGAATCCAGGTAAATCCTGGGAAAGCAGCATTCCAGGTTGTACAGGGCTTGGAGCAACCTGGTCTAGTGGAAGGTGTCTCTGCCCATAGCAGGGGGTGGAACTGAATGAGCTTTAAGGTCCATTCCAAACCAAACCACTCCACGATTCCAGATTTTGCCTGGGAAAAGCCCAAGCATGGCAATAAGCAAGCAGCAGCAGGCAATGGACTGAGTCAGGAGCAGTTGCCAGAGCTGGCATTAAAGGAAGTCTGGAATATTTTGCCAGAAAATTACTACGAGGATTCCAGAGTACATTCCATCAGTTTTGTGCAGAATTAATTGGGATTTAAAAAATAAAATTATGAGGAAATAGGCTGGAGTGGAGCCCAGCTAAGGGTGGAAGCAGCAGGGAGGACCATGTAAGAGACTACACGAGCGGACACTGAGCCACTTCCTTTGGGAACTCCTCCTGTCACCAATCCCACAAATCCCACCGCCAGCTGGGCAACTCGGACCCTGGAATCCTTCTCACAGGGCTGGATCCCAGCTAGAGTTTGGAACTGTCCAGATATACTGCAGTCACATCAGCCCGATGAACAACTTCCAGAGGGCTGAACTCCAGCTTCATATTCCCAAAGTGTTTGTGCTTTTTAATATTCCAGACCCTGTGGGAGAAAACTCCAGCAACTGCAGCACTTTCCTTGCTTCAAGGAGGAAAATCAACTCTAAATAATCAATGTATTAAACGAGTTACCCTAAGCTTCCTTGCTTTACTCACATATCCCAAATGATCCCAGCTGGAGCCATACTCAGCATCCCACTGGAATTACCCAGTTCCAGGAGCCTGGGGAGCAGCATTTAACAGGCTTTGAAGAGAATTTACACAGCCAGAAAGGAGGGAGCCAGGACAGGCACACGTAGTTTCATGGAATAAAGGAAAGGTAATGAAAGCAACAATTGCCAAAATCCACAACTCTGCATTTCGCCTGTCCAGAGTGTTTTGCTTTTCCCACGAAAAGTGGAATGTTTGAGTACACAACCACATTTGCTCCATATTTCCCCCAGACAGAAGCAAATAAAAAATACCAGACCACCAATTTTGCAGTCACATCAAGTATTAAAGGATTAGAGAGGGCTGTGTGATTTATTTTGCTCTGCAAGCAGTAAATAACATTTATCTCTAAATGAACACAAAATCTTACTTGTTGAATTAAACAGGATTGTCATGGGAGATCTGATTAAGGTTGTTCTCTGGAGAAATGCTCCATTAAACCAACCAAACCAACCAAAATAGTTTAGTATTTTTGGGAGCTGCCTTAGGCAAATGCTGCTGCAACCCAGAACTTCTAATAGGTTTCAAAATTTTGTTGAAAAGGGTTATTTAAAAGGCTATTTTAGAGTTATTTAAGCTATTTAATAACAAGAGACCAATTCCTAAACTCACACAAACATCACTGAATTGTGCCAGAGGTTGCTGTGGCAGCTTTTTTTCCCTTTTTTTTTTTTTTTTTTTTTAAAAACTGAGAA